>JALRMI010000005.1:0-215563 GCA_026120165.1 Leptosphaerulina australis
AGCCGTTCTAGAGATATTAAGCCTTAGATTATTGATTTTCCTAGTAAAATCGGGTGACTAATTCGCTTGTCTGACTAATTCGCTTGTCAAGTACGTTATTCGTTGTTTCTACCGAGGAGCTCCGGATTATATGAATCTCTCAACAGCATTGCTCGCCTCAGAATCTCTGCATTCAAGGAGTGTCACCGTACACCCCCAAAATCTCGTCTACGATTAAAGAGCATTTACACCACCACCTCAAAAGCTGGTATTGATATGTAGTGTCTTGCAGCCGCTGCCATTCGGGGGTATTCATCTCTATACATCCTCCACCAAGGAGACGGCCAATCTTTTTCCTTCGTCGCTGTAATCATTAGGGAAATGATAGTCAATCCTTTGAGAATGCTGGGGTCGTGCAGGCAGATCAGCTGACAGGTTGCCATCACTGCCGACTGTCGGGTAGTTGGATTCATTATCAGACATTCCAATAGTTACAAGCATGTCGTTGAAGGACGAAGAAAGTGAATGCAGCTATCGCGCGTCGCGGTGTGGTAAACAAATACACTCGGTTTCTGTAGCTTTGGCAGAAAAATTACGAATAGTGCAAAATCTTACGGATTTGTATTCGTCTCCACCTCTATCGACGACGACCAAGATAATAGTTGCAAGGGTCGCTAACGCAACAGCCGATGAGCGCACTTCCAATGTGCGGACCAGCATTGACAAGTCCAACAGTTGGATGATCCTTCGATGCCTCCTTCGTCTATTCCAGATTTAACGGGAAAGCACAAGTTTGCATCGTTAGACCCAATTTGATCCCTATAAAATGCCGTTAAAAGCCTACTGTAGATGATATGTTTCCCGCAACTTACCATCCCTGTACAGCGGCGCCAATGGAGCACACAATGACTGTTATGTATTGTTGAAGGGGATGCTTCCATTTGTGCTGTTTCTCTAACCGAAGGTGTTGCTTATCTTCCTCAACAAGCATCTCGATGTTGTCGAATCCGTTCGGGTCTTGAGCAACTAGAGCGCCTTTCTTCAGATGGTTGATGATACCTTCCAGTTCATGTTCACATGCAAAGTTCTCAACGTCTCGCATCAATGTCTCATATGGAACGCCGACCAAGGGTTGAGAGACTCTGAAGGCGTCATCAGCACGGATCAATTAGATAAACATAAGGACATACTTTGCGTCTATATTTATGTTTAGGTTTATGCTGGCTACAGAGGAGCGATGGTTTTCGTGGATATTATGTTGTACACCAGTAATGTTGCCGTCTTGGTTGCCAACGCTTGGGTCTGCCATAGTGCGAAGCTTCAGGCATTAAACCAGACTAAGATCCATGGACAGAAGGGACGATTGTACCTGCTACGAGCAAGTATATTTGTGGTTAAGGCTACCAGTTAAATACTAGCAGTGACCTTGCGTACAGGGTGCACCACGGAGCACCCGTTTGTCCGACAGCATGATTTGTTCTGTATATTAGAGCGCTAGTCCCGCGAGCGTCTTCCCAAAAACCTCGATGGCATTGCCGATTCTCTGCTAAGCAGATGCATCAGCAAATTGAAATGGTGGATCCAAAACGCTTGATTGCTATCATAGAACGAGGCAAGATGTCCATGTCGCATTTCCTGCTCTTTCTGTCGCGTACTTGTGTTAATGTACGCAAAAATACAACAAGCATAACCATATCTGCGTGGAGATAACCACGGGCGGAGGAAATACCAGGAGGACTGGTGAATAGCGGGATGGAAAGGGGGAGCGGAGTTGGCCAAGACAATATATGCGGGGGTGGAGATCAAGCCTCGATATATTTCGAATCTAGTGCGTCGCAATCTTGGTTTTTGCCCGCTCCCTTGCTTTTCACCACCATCACGCTAGCTATCAAGGGTGCACAGAAGCTTCGAACTCGATGTATTGATTCGGAGAATACTCCTGAAGTGTTTCCGAACTACAGCCTCGAGTTCGTAGATGCAGCGAGAAAACAACCGAATGTTTTGACTGTTCTGCAGGTGTGCAGGTAGAACTGATTGCTCATCTCCGAAGTTGACGAACAGGCCCAGCATCCCAGTACATACACATGGACAACGAACAACGCGGTCGATATTGTGTTCATTTCTCAAAAGAAATCATTTGCATGAAGACATCCGGCCGGTTCTGGTGCAATGCAAGAACAATGCGCCCTGTGCAAGCACCAGGCACTCAACTTTAAAAACTGGCACACGCGACCGGGCTCTATCAATGCCCCGGCTTACTATATGTGGAGTGAGTGTTTTGTTTCTACCGCTTGTGTACCCCAACCATCTCACGTTACTTGAATTCACTACAGGCCAAGCAGTTGGACCTGCAACGTTATGTAAAAGTGTATTACAAAGCGTCAGAACGAATCTTATTATGCCGCCACGAACTTCAGAGGTCATCGTCTGAACATGCATTATGGACCATACACATTGCACATCAAACAAAGAGTCCCATGGGAGTTTCTGATAGAATGATAGGCAGTAGTGCCTTGAGAAACAAGGCTCATTTAGTACTGTTCAGTATGCATTTATGAACACAGACTCCAACGCACCTTTGAGAAACAGCACAAGAGCAACATCTTCGGCAAAGATCACAACATGAGGGATTTTAGAAGAGTGTCGCGAGGTGTTGCGAACGAGCACGCTTGTCACACTGGAAACACGTTATGTGGTGGCAGTACTTCAATATCAACAGCTGGCTCTTTCGTTTTACGACAGGCTTGTCACTCGGTGAAGGAGCGCTCAGCGAAGTTTCAGTTTCGACTTGCACGATCCGAAGTGGGTGGTGAGTCCGACCATGTAAGCATTTCTCAACAGGCCACCTCCAGGGTCTCAGGATTACGAACAACCTAAATACAATGCCTTCCTGCTACGTACACCTAGGCCGCCTATCTTGACCGCCTAGAGCATTGTGCATAATGCTGGTGCCTGGATTGTTTCGAATCCGTCGTATTTCCTGTGGTCCCCTGTTGTTGTCATATCAGTTTCTCAGTGTTCTGTGTCGCAGTTTTTGAAGGAATACCGCAGGTGTGCTTGGCCGGACCTGACTTGCTTAGGATCAAGCTATGGTTCTGCCCAAGATCCTGGTGTCTGGCCCCGTCGCTGCGTATTCATGTACAAAGCACTAGGTTATGATGCACGAACTCAGCTTCGGGTGTTTCTTCTGTAGAACGAACACAGGTTCTACAAATATCGCGTTGGGTTAGCGACGGAAGGATTCGAGGCTGTGCAAAAGACTACTTGATTATACAAGTGGCTTGATCCCACTACGGGAAGGTTCCTTGTTTCAGAGTACGGCGTGTACGAATACCATTGGCTTGAATGACGCATGCTTTGCTTGCTCATGTCAACAACACCACTGCTTCACATTGTCGCGCAGAAGTCAGGCCTGTCTTCGAGGGTTTTATTATTGCCTGAAACATGCCTTCCGGCACAGCGTCGAAGTAATGCACCGTCGTCCTTTGTGTCTGATGCATGCGCTAGCACTGGAATCTACCCAACCACAGACCAGCTTACCAATCTTGGGTTCTACCATGTTAACGCTCTTGCAGCTGCCACGTGTGTGCCTGTCCTAGCAGGCAATCTCACGATATCCCACTGAAATTGTGTATGACCAGTCCTTCAGGAACGTGCCTTGCGATAGTAAGAATATTGGGTTACGTTCATATATTCTAAACCTCTGTTCCTTAGGACTTTTGACCAGGAAATATGCTGCGCCTTGAGAGGAAGTTTTGAACGGCTCAGGCATCAATCTGGGCAAGAGCCGGATCGGCAATATGATTCGCTTGTGGAGAATAACAAGAAACACGCTAGAAGACTGGAAATGAGCTTCTGCAGTCTGGTGTTTTCATTGCCGTGATAACTATAGGGACCAACTGCAGTGCAGCCAGCACGATTAAATACAAGGGGATGAGTACCGGCTGTGGTAGCGCCGCATGTCGATGAGTGGTTTGAGGAGGCCGAACAGCCAAGCATACCAGGCCCCCAGGCGCCCTGGACTGCTTGAGTTGAGCATCAAGCGTTGCGCCATACAGAAGCGTCTGTAAGTGCGCTCAGATCAGATGGATAAGATGGAGGCGCACTAGGAGACCTGCGTAGCTATCGTCATGTTTCTGCCACGTTAAATTTACCACAGCCTTGGAAACATTGTCCTCACGTTATGGGTGGTTTTGCTCGTGTTGACCCCGCTGCGCGAACCGTGAGTTCATGTGGGAATCGCCTGCTCTCGTGGCTGAGTAGGGCAGATATTCGCTCCACAGTCGTGTTGACAGGCAAGATTATCGTGACTGCTAGCGAGTGGACCGGACCTGTGCGCAACGCTCATAGGAGGTCATATAAAGACCCTGGCATAGATTGGAACACTGCGTTGTTGTTTCGAAATTCTGACCTGATAGCTTCGTCACTCAACTGTCCTTGACAACTTGATCTTCTACCTTCCCTTATCATCAGGCCGCTCCTCTCTCACTCCCCTCAAATTTTTGCAACTATAGATCAGCTATCATTTACAGGCTTCTATCTTGCTAGCCTACTTCTTCTTATATCTGATTCAAGACTCAACACACGAGTAAACATCATGAAGGAATGCCCAACCTGTCATGGACTCGGCACGATCAAATGCGATGAGTGTAACGGCACAGGCAAAGATTGCACGGGCTGCAAACGAGATGGCACGTTGAAGTGCCATGTTTGCGAGGGATCAGGCGCCATACACACCAACTGAACCCGCATACTGCCAGATTCAGGCGAGCATGCATATTGCATCTGTGGCATGCAAGTTGAGGGAATACGAGCGACTCGCACAGGGATCCCTAGGTACGTGGCTTGATATGAGCACAGCCACCCAACATTTTCCTCCGAAGTCGAAAACCATCTCTTAAATCTTGAAGGCGTCTTGAGTTGAATGAGCAGCAAAGATATTGTTCTTCAGAGTTCATCAAGGGACTGCAAAATTGCCAAAGGCCCAACGCTGACACGTCTCAGGTCGTTGCGCCTTATCAGCACGTAAGTGCATCAAAGGTGCACAGGCAAGGTTAATGTTGTGTGTGCAACGCAATTTACCTCTCGCGCAATACCCAATTTCCGAGATATCCGAGTTTTGATTTGGCGTTGGCAGGAGTTTCGGCAATAGTTATCAGCTGGCTTCGGCCTTATTTAGGGAATCCAAGTTTTTGCGAGGGCCGGGGTATCGAGTGCGAAACACTTGAACTTGGGGGGAATATCTGGGGTCAGATACACAGCGCGGTTATGTAGCGTTTTCCTACACACATGTCCACATCAAGCGTGACAGTCGAAATCGAGATGCAATGTCATTGAATTAATCATATTGATAACGAGACGCATTAGTTTTGATGAAGTTAATTATGACCAAAACCAAGGTGTCCAAGCATTGGCTCTGGGCGCCATGGTTGTTGTTCGTCAGCACACGACCAAAAAGAAGGATGTAAGGGCAAATTCTACTTGGGAGACAGACATAGTCAAGAGACATGGCCAGAAGTATCGATTTGGTCTAAAAAAGATATGAATTGTTTAGTGGCCCTCATGAATATAAAAAGAAAGATGGAGGCACCTTAGAAGGAAGGCTGCTTTTGGTACCACGAATAACAATGTTTCAGTGCAATACCAATTAGAATGTCTTGCTGTCAATGTACACATACCCCCTAGCGGACCCTGTATTTATCTACCTGGATCCAAAACTTTGAAGATGGAAGCGAATGCAAAAATTGAGAATCAATTCCGGTACCGGGAATCGAACCCGGGTCTTTCCGGTGCTTCAAATCTGAAGATATGAAAGCGGAATATCCTAGCCTCTGGACTATACCGGAGATGGTATTGCTGATGAAATTATGGCAAATTTTGTAGTTAATATACTGTTTTTTATATGTGCTCAATGATTTCAGTTTCTCATTCCATAGTGGAGGGTGCATCAAGCCCTAATGGAGTTAGTGATATGCTGCATTGCATTCAAACATGCCCTATTATGCTCTAGTCGAGAGAAACTCAAGGAAGCAGAACAACCAATTTGCTTTGTCACTATCCCGCACGATCGTTCAGAAGCCTACGATCACTTATAACCATTCTTTTTTAGAATACTGGTCCCACTCAAATTTGACATGGTAAGAACACTACCAACCCAAGCAAGAGAAGAGTACGACATTAAAAGTCAAGTCAGTATGGACGATCATAGGAAAATAAAGGCTTTAATTATACTGAGGCAGCGATGAAGCAGCCAAGTCCAAATGGAACCAGTATTTTGAAGATAGTCATAGTATCCAACAGCAGTTAAGCGCAGCTATAAGCAAATCTCATAGTCAATGCACCGCGGTCTATGTAGAGCAGAAGCAAGGTAGTGTACGCTGGTAACAGCCGATAACAGTATAAGGTTTTATTGGAATCATATGTGATTGTGAATTGAGTACATGAGAGACTGATTTGGTTTCTTGTAAATACCTACAGAGAAGATGTATTTATAGTTGGTAACAGGTAGTGCCTGTGCACAGATGTGAAAAGTCTTTGACGAGGAAGGAGCGATACTGCAGGAGGAACTCCAACCTGACATCACGTGATAGGTTTACTAACCCTTCTATTGAGAATCTTGCATTATCAGTGGTAACATGGCTACAAAACAGAGAGGAGCCTGCTAAGGTACAACGATAGTAGCAGCACGTTTAATTTTATGTTAATTCAAGAGTTATCCACGGGTGGCATGACGACGCAGAACTCCTATGTTCATGTGGAAAGGACAAGTCTCCTGAACACCTAGTACACTGCCCGCGTATGCGGCGCTGGTTCACACATTGGCCTGCACGGTCTGCCTGGCCACCCTCTAACACTGAAAAGGGTATCGCGTACCTCCTAGAGTTGCTCGACAGCCCTGAAGACTTTGCTGACTTCCTTCGCCTTGCGGATAGAACCTGACCTCTCGGTCAGCGTTTGCACATCGCAACGCTGCCCCCTTCACACAGGCATATACTTTGGCACTACCGTGCAAATTGACTCCATGTTTCTTTTACTCTCGCGCGGAGGAGAGGAGGACAAGATACACCCCTGAAAAGGAGTTGCTCACGCAAGACCCGCCTCCGCTTTAGCGCCTGGCGCGTCCCCAATACCCCATGGGAGGTGATAATGTATGTAAAGGCAATTGCCAAATGTACCGGGACGTTAATATAATACTACTACTACTACTACTACTACTACTACTACTACTACTACTTATCCACGGGTGCTAAGGTCTGTGTCTACATACAGCAGCATCCAGGCCCTCACACAAAATCCAACTGTACGAATCATTCACCCATTCTTCCTTTGGTACCATAGATTCAATTGCTGACTGTTTCCTCAGAAACTTCTTTTATATGGAGAAAATATTGCCTGCCCCGAGTTTCTGTCTTCTCTTCCTTTCCCCTGTCGTAACCAGCAGCAGGTGCATACGTGAAACATGGTTTTTTGCCCTTGGTTGCAGCAAAAATTATTATGCATTTACTGCTGCACACTTCAAGAAATCACTTGAGGGTCTGTATAAAGGGAGGGATGAGGAGAGCTGTTAAGGGCAAAGGGCGGAAGCCATTTTGGTTATGTTAAATAGTAGGTACAAGAACTGAAGAACGCCTTTATCTTCTATCATCAATCAATATGGTTCGTACCAACTTCGGTATCTTCCAATCTTTCACTGATTTAACCGCGGAAAGCACGGGCGTGTCGGCGAGCCTTGGAGCTGGAAGAGCCGGCCGCCTTCTCCAACCATGAGATGAAAGTCTGGGACAAACATTAGCTTACTATGACATATACAAAAGAAGGAATTGTGCTTACATCAAGTGTGAATGTCTCAGGAAGGGAAGAGTCAGAGCTACCGGTAGAGGTAGGTGCGGCAGCAGCAGAGGTAGAGGCAGCATTGTTCTTAACAGCGACGGAAGAAGTGGCAGCGGGAGCAGATGTGGTGGAAGGAGAGGCAGCAGAGGTGTTGGAGCCCGAGCCGCTGGAGCCAGAGCTGGCACCGCTGAAAAGAGCAGGGCCAGGGACCTTGTAGCTGCTGAGGTCGCCAGAGTAAACGTTGACCTTGATACCGGGATCAGTAGGGGTGTAGAACTTATCGGCAGTCACACCGGTGGGGTTCTCAGTGCCAGAACCGGTAACCTCCAAATTGATGCCTAGGGTTGAATTAGTTTGTGCGACACACAATTTGAGCAAGCGGAGACATACACTTAGGGTAGTTCTGAGCACCATTCTCCTGATCAGCCGAGTGGAGGGCAATGATCTCGTGACGAAGAACGTACTGTCCGGGAGCAATAGAGCTCGGGACGGTGACGGACCAGGTAAGGTTGTTGCTGAGGAGCTTGGTGGCAGCCCACTGGCCATCCTCATAACCAAACTCATCGATCTTGAAGAAGCTCAAGTCAGCGGCCTTAGCGGAGGTAGCATCGTCGACTTTAGCCATGTAGTCGATGATGGGTCCGACATGGGACTCGGGCCAAGTGTTCCACTGGATATCAATGGTGCCTCCAGCAGCGACCTTGGCGACCTTAGCACCGGCGGTGGCATCCTTGTGACAAGCGATCTTGGTCACATCGGTATACATAGAAGGGTCGACGAAGCCGTTATCAAGGCATTCGGGGCAAGACCACTCAATCACCTCAGGGGCAGGGCTCTGGTACTGGAACGAGGGGTCGTAGGCAGTGTAATCGGTACCATCGACCTTAATGTCCGAAAGGTGACCGTGAGCATTGACGGAAGCCGCAACAGCACCGAATATGGCAGCAACCTGGATCTTGGAAGGCATTGTTGATGATTTTGGTATCGAAAAAATTGGTTGATTGGAAGAAGGGCGTCAGAAAATGAGCTTCGAGGTCAACGAAGGTGTAAAAGAACGGTGTCCGCTTCAATCGATGAAGGGTGAGTAAACGTGAAAAGAATGGACTGTCTAAATGACTGAAAGAATGTGATGGAGAAATCATGCTGCAGCATACAATGTCACCTTTATATCCAGCGGGTGGCATCCACAAAACATTGTCGGTAAACACTAGATTTGCATGGCTATCGAAGGTGACCAGGTACTGCTACTGAACGGGAACGAGGACCGTCATCAAAAGCTTGATTGCAATAAGCGATCAGGGGAGAACTGCGTGTTGGGGCCAATTTCTTCCCAATGCTCGTTTCAATGCCTGACGATGGCACGAATGGCAACGCTTAGCTCTACTAGACACATAGAAATGCATGAATTCCTGGTGGAGCATTCATCTATCTGTTTCGAAGGGCCCGCATTGCTGACGTACGGAGTTCGCAATGTCTCGCTTGGAAACTTCATACCTGGCTTGTTTCACCAGCCCTCGAATAGTGGGTCAAAGACAGCGCGCGCTTCCGCGACGTTTCTGACACCCCGAGCCCGCTACTCAGTCTAGCACTCTTCCTATTTGCCGTCGACACCTACCTCGCTAATATTCTTGACATCCAACACATTCACATATTGCTGTAGCTAAGGGTTACAAGCTCGGTGGCCTCCATTGTCACGATTGCAGTGTCCGTCGGAAATGAGCAGGCGCAAGGTTTTCCTTGATAGATCCGTTGACGATTCCAACAAATTCCATGCTGTGTCCGGAAAGTGCAGCACCCCTGTTCCCATAGCTTCTTGATCAATGAAAATCTTCATGAGCCACATTTACTGGAAATTTACAATCCACATCTCCTGCAGCCTCAGTTCTTTCCGATACCCACAGGCTGTGGGCTTCCGGTAAAAAGAGATGAGCATCGGGGCATCTAGAAACAAGCATTGAAATAGCGGCCCCTAGCGCGGACACGATTGCACATCATTCCTTATTGGCATTGCCCTTTTCGCTTAGTGATTCATCGTATTCATTTGGTCTGTGTATAACTATCGAAATCCTGATTGACGCTCTGAACCCAACCGTATTTCGAGCTATCAGGCACACCGGAATTGCTACAACCTCCATGCGGCAAGGAGTTTAGTGGATTGGCAGTGTCCTGCGCTATTGCTCTGGGTTGAAATGATCTGATTATAAACAATATTGGCGAATCTAGGTTTGTTCATACACCCTAATTGACTTTCTTACTACGTCCATTGTGTTACCCCTTTTTGACCAAACCCCTCAGTTTGATGCAGAATGAACAGTAAGTGGTGGCCTTGAACCAGAAATACTAATATACACAGCTGGATTACTTAAAAGCAGTCGGGGGTACAGGCATCCATTGGGTAGAATGAAGCAGCAGCTACGCTTTCTTCACGCTTTGAGAAATCCGGAATAAGAATTTCCTACTACAATAAGAAACCAGTATCCTTGGTGGAATGTCATACTCTATATTGCCTCGTCGTGTACCTGGAACGATGCAAGCCAGCCGATACACAATATTAATATCCATCGGGGGCTTCGCGCAGTTTGGGAGGACCCGTACAATGTTCTATACGGCTTCCACAAACTGAAATGGCTTTGGGCTGGTCATACATGTGTTGTCTGAAAAGATAACAGTGAAGCCACTAAGCTACATTTACTGCGGACACGAATGCGATCTTTCTGAAAAGACCTACGTTCTGCGAACTGTTGCCAATCTCGGAGAGCAACCAGTTCCTGGTTAAAACGAACTTCTGGATGTTGTGCAAGAAATTTGCCACGATATCGCAAATGAGGGCTTTCTAAAAACGCAAAAGCCGATGGCTGGATTAAGGGAGAGCTTGATAGATGTTACTATTGACGACACCAGATTAAGAGGATGCAGAGCAGTATGTTGGTACAAAGTGTAAAGGGCAAAGTGCCTTCGCACTTGCTGTCAACCTGATGGTTTGTTGACATGGAACTATAGCTCTGGGAAGGACGTCAGAAGAGCTGTCTGACGCCTCTCTGTACAATCTAATGAAGCGAGCTGCGGGAGCTTTGTATTACGGTGATGGCAGCACATCAGTGTAATATCGATACTAGCTGTTTTAGCCATTCTGATTAGCTTCCACGACGTCAGAATACAATCTGTATCAGCTAAATAATAAGCAGCCTGCTAGAGTAACAGAAACATAATGAATGTTGATATTGGATGTAGCGCAAAGCTAATCCTTCATCCCCCTCAGACAACAGTCCCTTTTTCACCCCTAACGCTGCAAAACGGCGCGCTCAGTGCATCTAACAGGCTGTAATACGGTACTGTGGGAATAGAATGGAGTGTTGTACGGATGGAAACTCAACGCTACAGCTGTATCACAGGTGAGAGAGGAAAAAATACGTGCGCAAAAGGCGTAATACGTATGTGAATTTCCTATATGAGCAAGTTTCGACGCCCAAGTGAACTGCTTCTCCGACTCCTGCGCTGCCATTGCTACTATCAGCCTGTTGGCTTTCTCTCATCTTTCTGCTCAACTTGACTGTTGCTGTGTTCTGATTTTGAGAAGAGCGTCGTGCTGGGACGATCTCACGACGTGACATTTGGACTGCAAGCTCTCCGGACTCAATCTCATCGTCAAGATACTCATTGTACATGCTATTTGTTGAAGCCTCAGCTTTCTTGACCAACAAGTCCAACAAGTCTATTTATATTTCAACCAGGGGTGTCAAAACCTGAGTTGTAAGGCGGTAGCAATGCAACAATAACTCTGGGTTGACTCATACATAGGCTTCTCGAAATAGGTCTTATCAATCTGTCATATAGCTGAGAGCAAGCATTGCAGACGTAGAAAAAGAAAAGATGACAATATCTTTGGTACAACTGCTTTTTCAAATTAATCTCGGTAAAGGTGTTGTTTTTCTTCCCGAGAACAAAGACGAAAAACGTTGAGACAAAAGCCCTGATAATATAGTCCATACTTGGGGTCCAAACTGTGCACAGAGATGGGGTAATAGTCTTGTTTCGCAAGCCCCCGAGATTCACCCAGTCACCCAGATCAGAGAAGTCTTGGTAGCTGCTACCGGTGGCATTTACCCACTGATACCATCTCAGGCACATCCAGCCTGCTTACGGCAAGTGTAAGCTGCTCAAGCTGATGCTCTTCCAAGCTGATGGAGCCTCCTTGTAGGCTTGAGTGAAGGAGATCGTCTAAACACTGTAGGTCGCCACGGCGGTCAAAAGCAGCAAGTACAAGGCGGAGTCGTGATTTGTCTTCCATCGAAATTCCACTCAGTATGTCTAGATCAACACCTAACAAAACAATTTTCGTGTCTTTCGCGCTGTGGCGTTCTAACCAATCTTCGTTTTTGAAGACAGCAGCCCATACTTAGTCATAAGCACGGGGCTTGAAGCTGAAAACTCTAGTTGCACATGAGGCCGATGAGAGAAGCAGGTATGCGTTGATCTTATCCCACATCTCTCGAGGAAGATTGAGATAAGACGATGGTTTGACTTCCTGTGTTCGGTTCGCAGAACTAGTTGTTTGGGGTCAGAGGCGACGAAAAGGCTGGGTGTGTTGGGCAAAATAGCGCACATTCTGTTAGAGACCATACTGCTAGTACTTGCATAGGAAAATATGTATGTGTATCGAGTGAAACAACTATACTGTCTTCAACCGCTAATATGAGAATCCCGCGCAATGTGATCTGACAAGGTCGGGATTGGGCAAGTGCTCGACTTTTCCCACGTACGATGCAGGAAGGTCGGCAGCAGGACGGTCGTAGATTGGGACTAGTGACACTATAGATAGTCAGAAGAGAATTATCGTCGGATTCTATAGCCCCGCGCCGCTGGCATGTTCAATGGCTTGCAAATTTGTGGCCCCTATTATTCATACTCAGCAGCGACACAGGATACAGTAGAATAAAAGGCTTTTGAGCGAACAGCCTGGACATAAAAAATTCGAGACTGAGTATCGCAACTGTAATGAGGGCTAGCCTAAATCTACACACAGACAAACCATCCGCGTGATACTCAATCTAGCCACAAGTGACATGTCGCACTGTTGTTACAGTCTGATATTAACATCCATATCATATATCGAAAACCTCCAAATTTGATTTTGTGCGTTGTTTTAGCAGCCACCGCCACACCTCCACTACATCATTCAAAATGTAACAAGAGTACGGAAGTACTACGGTTGCAACTAGCCATACTGTATGGATGCTGCTACGATTCAATTCACTGTATTGTGCTTACGCACCATGTGATACGTATGTTTTGATTGTATGTTTCGTATCACAGCCCATTAGACGCGCCAGGCACGCTTTACTGGCGTGTACGGCGTAGTAAAACAGCCACCCTTCTGCTGGCATGGAATCAGCTATCTTAACTATGTCATCTATCTAGACAGGTTTCATGTTCTTTGAGCCATGCCCTGTCGCATCTCATAACTATATATGCAAGGATGTCTCATCTACCGCGTTCTCCTTGCTGAAGAACATGAATAGCTCCTCAATCCTACTGTCTTTAGTAGTAGAGATAGGAACTGCTGGTAGGCTCTCTAGTGCTGGTGCCAAGATTCGTAACTGGAAACGGGGTTTGCTGATTGTTCGTTGCTGTTCTTGATGTTTTCATGCATTGTATCGGAGGGGCTCTTTATGGATATATTTGTAGGCTCTATTTACACGATGGATTCAAGATACGGGTGGGCGTAGGAAGTGCATATCAAGATAAGTGAGGAGCGCCAGGTCACCACGTGGAGAGTGAGATGCTCTTATCACAGGTTACCTCTGGTAAGTGATATATAGCCGTATTGATTCCGACAGAACCCATATTTTAGGTCAACCTTCACGAGTAGCATTGCAAGACCTCAGGATCTCTCCACCATAAAGTATAGTTCTAGGTATACAGTGGCTAGATAACGAGACTCTGAAGCGTATAGTTCCAGCAGTCCTTTGCTCAAGAACTCTTTGATCCACGCAGAACGGCCATTCTTGGGCTTTGGTGTCCTTCAAAGAAGACCTTGGATATATTGGTTCAGGTTCAAAAACTAGAGTCGGTGTGAGCACAAAGTGAAACAATTCCAGCCTGCCTCGCAGCTTGATCATAATACACCAGAACATGAATTCAATTTTAGAGATTTCGCTAGGGACATGCTCATTGAGGGTGCTCTATTCACCCTTATTACACAAACGGGTAATAAACTGCTTTTGAAATACAAACAGCACCTAATACCTGTAAGAATTCTAAATAACTCCACAAAACTCCATTCATATAATTGAAAAAGGCTTGCCGTATCATCCAGTCATGCCATTGCCTATGGCTTAAGAACAGCCTCTAGCCTCTCCAGCAGCAGATCAGCATGGTGCTTCTGGAAGATTAGCATTGGCCTCAGACGGACAGCCTCCATACCGGATCCACCAATGTTAATACCATGCGACTTCGCATTTTTCAGAATCTCATCGCGTCTCGGGGTGTCCCAGGCAATGAATGTACCCTGCCCTTGGCCACGGAGATTCTGGATATCCTTTGGATAACGCTCAGCTAAATGCTGCAGTCCTTTGTATAAGTAATCGCCAGTAATAGCAGTGTGGTTAACAAGATCCAGGCGCTCAATCTCCTGAATGATGGCGCGGAAGAGAATGGCGCGTGCTGGGTCGCCCATCCAGGTGTTGAACTGGCGGTAGGGTTTGTTGGGGCGGAGGGCATCGTTGCCGAAGTAGTAGCCAGCGGTCTGAGCCTTCTTGGAGAAGGTGACCATGTCAGGAGGTGTTTGAAGATTCCAGTGATCGTGGGCCCAGAATTTGCCTGTTGCGCCAACACCGGTTTGCACTTCGTCAACAATGAAGAGGACGTTGTTGCGAGCCGTGATGTCACGGAGACCTTGGAAGAATGTGGGAGAGGCGTGGTTGTCGCCACCTTCGGACTGGATGGGCTCGACGACAACAGCGGCGACGGGCTTGGAGAATTCTTTGATCAAGCGTTCAGTCTCTTCAAGGCAGCGCTTCTCCTCAGCGGCGTTTTCGGAAACGAATTGGTCGAGAGGATACTTGAGGGCCGGGAAAGGTGCTTGAGGCCAGTCGAATGCGGGAATGTCGAGTTTATGGATGGGCTTGGAGCGGGTAGTGGATAAACTGCCAAAGAGGCGGCCGTGGAAGCCCTTCTTGAAGGACATGATAGACATGTCGGGAGCTCCGGGGGCCCGGTTGTTCATGGATGAGTTGATCTCTTCAGCAGAGAAGTCTGCATCAGCTCCACCACGTTCCTGCTGACGCTTCCACATGAAAGCAGCTTTGTACGCAAGTTCGTTTGCATCCGAACCAGCTTGAGCAGTAAAGACCTGATTGAGGCCTCTAGGAGCGACGGAAAGAATACCAGTCTCGAGAATGTCGGCCCAGTCGTGTTGGGGGAAGTTTCCAAGCGCTGGGCGATTGATAATGGCCGAAGCCATCTCAGGAGAGGTAGCTGCGAGCTGCAGACTGGCGTTGTTGTAGCCCACGGGAATCGAGGCAATCTGAGCGTAGACGTCAAGGAGGACATTCCCATCAAGATCGGCAATGCTGTAAAAGGATTAGCTACCCATAAATGCTTACAAGATTGCTACACATACTAATTGCCATAGCTTTGCTGATAGTTGGCCATCATATTCAAGCTCCGTGTGTCAGTGACTTTGCTCAGGCGCTCAATTGCTGCCTTGCTCTTTGGGCCAGGAATCTGAGTCTTGATAATGGGCTGGATAGGCTCATCAGGAAAGAAGGCCTGTTCGACATTGTCTGAGGCAACGGTAGCAGCAGCAGTGGCAGAAACATATTGCCTTCGCAGCGCAGTTGGCGCAGTCTTTGAAGCTACCTGTGCAGCAGGACGGACAATTGACAAGCGCGCGCAACCTGCTGTTCGGAGGAGATAGGCCATTGTAAAGCTGAAGTGTGAAGTAGCGGTTACGTTCGGGATATCACAGAAATATCTCGAGCGCTGAGCGGGTGCTCAAATGCGGGGGACAAGCTACAGCCTGGACTTTTCACACGATGGGATGCGAGTATTTTCGATCCTTACAAAGTTTATGACTCAAGAGACTCTTTTTTGAGGGAGAATTGATGGAAGTGGGGATTCTGTTACTTCGGAACGGCGCAATACATTTTATATTCCCCTCCAAATGCTATCAGACCTGGCCGTTGTCGTTGCAGGCGCTTTTCCCAAAGGGAGCTACTCCACGCGAACCCAAAGCTTAGCCCGTGTGGACCCTTAGATATCGCTAACCAGACTGGGCGATAATTGATGGTAATGTGATCAGTACACGCCAATAACGGCCTCTCACACGCGCTACACGCCAGACTCCGAGAAGTAGGAGACTCCGTAGTGTAACCCACAACTACCATTCATCCCGACCATCTTTTCCGACGGATTGTGGGGTAATCGTCTAATGTCTTATGCCAATAAGTGCCTTTTGCTTCGGAGTAGGCACTTTCATCTAGTTTGCTATGCAAAAGTAGTACTCAGTCTGTCAAGCCGCTGTGAAAGCCATACACATCAAGCTTATGGATTCCAAAATGACGTTAGGTATTAAACACTACTTTGCAGGCCATCTGAAGCCTGGTGCAGTACTACGAGATGATAGCTATTAGCAGCTGATACGCATACTTTGTTTTCAGGATATGGTATCGTCTATCATCCATTTATATTTAACTATCACCTCTCTTCGTCAAACAGAAATCCATCTAACATGTCGTCCAACTCCACTCATATCTGTACATGTATCATGCCATGAACGCCCAAATTTTCAAGAACTTTCAAAGAGGCATTTCCACCTCGAGGGTATCACTGTGGCAAAACCAGGGCCCCGAGTACCAGGACCCATGTGCGCATTCCCACGCGCTTCGCTACATAAAATATCACCATAAGGATCGCTCAATCAAAGAATACATACGACGAATGTTCAAACAAAGTGAACAACGTAGAATCTCTTCGTGGACATGAAATTCCAAACGCTGCCGGCTGTGCAGTGCCATTTACTCTGGCTTGTCTAAATTGACTCGCAGCGTGTACTTCAGCCCCTCCTTTTCGCAGTACTCGCTCAGAAACTTTAGACCGAACCTTACAGCCTGAATCGGGGTTGTGTCGATGGAGATTGGCAGGAAGTAAGGTCCTGACATGCGCGCGCCACTGACCCTCTCCGGCTCCTTCACCAGCTTCGCATTCGTTTCCCTTCCAGCCCATGTCCTTTTATAGATCGTCTGGAGGTCTTCGACTGGCAGTGCGATCCTTGCGTCCTGATAATGCACTGCCATCTTCTTCGTATGGTCTGAAAGAAGCGCGAAATTTTCTGCGAGAAAGGTGTGTTCTTTGGCGAGTTGGGCATGTGCAACATCTTGAGGGGAGTCATGAGCTTTTGTGCTTGACGAACGCTGGGCAATACAGGTGCAGATCGTCGAGGCAATCACCGAGCTAAGATATGAGCGGAGGCCGTCGAGGTGTGCGAAGTCCTTAGTGCAGCGGGCGTAGGAGAGACACAAGGGGAGAAGCGTTTTCCATGTCTGCTCTACTTCGCCTGGTCGATTGCGTAGGTTGAGAGAGAGGTCTTGGGCGTAATAGGCGGCCATGTAGGATCTGTGCTTCAGTCAGTGAAGTCGTGGAGGAAAGGGGCGGCGTACAAACAGTATGCATTCCAAGTTGGTCACCGCTGCCCGCTTTTCGTCTTGTTTTGTTAGTTTATTGCCTTTTTCAATCAGTATCTTGGTAGCCTCGTGTTTCAACGCGCGGCCCATTTGGTTGAGCTTCATCGATGTCTGCGCCATCAAAGAGATCTCAGCCTGCTTCTTTCCGTTCAGAGGTGCGGACGTGGGCGCAACTCTTGCTTCGGGTTTGGAGCTTGCTGGAGTTCCACCTGATCGACCCGGTGTTGCATCTTGACTCTCAGATGAGCCCGAGCGGAGCATATTGACAGCTTTGTTCTCCTTCTTAGGCGTCGCATATTGTGTCTGACTCTTTTGTGTGCTAGATTTGTTTGACAGGGCAGGAGAAGAGACGGCCTGAAGTGTCGGTGTATTAGGCTGGTCCTGCGACGACAGCGCTTTCTGGCGTTTTGGCGGCACTGTGAGCGAGGGGTCATCATCAGTCCTGGGACGCTTCTCTGCCGCCTTTGTGTCTGGAATTGTAGGTTTGGCAATAGACGTAGACGTAGACGTAGATGTTGTTGGTGTTTCGGTTCGTCGTGCAGCGATCTTCGGTATGGGCTTTACCTTCTTCTGTGCGGGTTCTTCCACAACTTTTGTACGGATTTTAACTGGGGACTCTTTTGGGTCCTGGCGTTCTTTCTTCTCGGGCAAAGTCCGCTTTGGCGGTAGGCGGAGCACTTGTTTGACGGTTGCCGCCTTCGCCTTCGAGAACTTCAACTTCACTACCAGCGAGGGATCTTTATCTTCTACGGTGGCTGGTGGCGCAGTGTATGGCGACTTCCCGCTCACGGAGGCTACTCGTATGCGCTGGTCCGTCTTGACGGTCTTATCGGCAAATTGCGGCCGTTCCTTATCTTTTGGTACAGACAATGTCTGGCTTTTTGGTTCTGTCGACGATGCTGATGCACTTGATGCTGCCCGCGATCGCTGCTGCCCCAATCTGTCCAACTCAGCCTGTATGATTGAGGGAAGAGTAGGTGATAAGATACTGGGTAATCCATATGGGTTGCTCAGAGGCTCGTGTACTGGAGATAGTAGCGGAGGTAGACCGTGTGGCGTAGAGTTGGAGGAGCTCGACTTGTCGACGGCTCTCGAATCGTCGTCTTCGGTACGCTTAGTTGTCGCAGCGGGAGGGCGTGGTGGCAGTTGACTACGACTGCTGTCTTGGCTGTCATTCTCCGCTTTGCGCCCATTGCGATCTTCTTTTGAATGCCTGTATCATATTAGCTTTGCCGTTATATGATGCTGCATAGGCATACTGCTTCTGCGACTTTGGCTCTATCGGTTGTTGCGCAGATGCCGATTGCTCCTCAGGCTTCTTTAAGCCGTTGATATGCGCAGTAGGAGGTTTCGCGGGTAATGAGCTAGGGGAGGCCAACTTGGAGCTAGGTGTCGGTGTGATGACCCCGTTCGCTTGTTTGCTCTTGTATGCGGACAGACTGATCTTCTTTTTTGGGCCCTGACTTGCGGTATTAGAAGCTTGCGATGTTTGCGATCTGGGTCGCTCAGGTTCTGGTTCGTCGTCCTCTCCAGCCTGTAATTCAAAACAATCCTGGCACGGTTCACGGTAGAGGTAAGTTCTATATTGCATATGTTCCTCATCATGCCGCCACAGGCGTCCGAGCATCCATGCATTGGCCTCTTGTTGCGAGTGATATCGGTACGGGTCCATAGACGGCGTTGATAATATATATGGATTCGGCGGCACAACACTCTTCGTGCGCTTGAAGATCTTGTCCAACTCTTCTAAATCATCCTGCTCGTCCCTCGAGAAATCCTTGCGCTTCAACGATCGCGTGGTAGGCACGTCAGGCGGTTCGGGGCCTGACATGGTGGTAGAGCACGATCGCAGCTACCAAGCGCTCAATGAGCTGAGCAAGGGTTTCACGCAGAGTTCAAGCACAGAGAAGTCTGGCCACTGTGTTCGGGATGACGTATCGGCAATGCGAGGCTCATGGGTGGGATATGCGGATGAGACGTTGAGTGAAGTGTGCGCTACGCGTTGAAGGATCACAGAGACGGTACGAAGCGCGGGGCAGGATGCAGGATGCAGGATGTACAACTGAGTTCTATGGGTAAAGTCAGAACAGCATCTGTAGCCAACCGGCTATGCGCACAAGTGAAGTGTAGCTGCATACTGTACCAAATAATAAGTGAGCGTGCTACCTCAGCCTTCGGTGCGCTGTGTAGCTGATACCGCCTGAACAAAAGCCAACCATCGCCCAGACGCAGGCAAGCAAGTATCCGCGACGCGATCTCAAGATGCCAGACCTCGAAGGAGAGTGGTGTTAGGACAACATTGACAAGTGCACGGTTTCGCGGGATAGTGAGCAGCTTGGCAGTGGGCATTCACCTCGTGCAATTGAAGTGGGTCAAGCGCGGGCGGGTTCAGCCAGTATAGCCTATTGGCTAATTGGCTACAGACAAACTTATGCTTTGTTGTCACACCTCTTCTTTGTGGGCCTGTTATACACCGAAAATCGTATCTGTATAGTATAGGCTGGTTTTCTGGTTTATCTCATTGTCACGATTGATTGCTCTTTCGCATCGCTGGCCTGAGTGCCTCTATCTCTCTATCTCTAGATCAGCCTTGTTAAGCCTGAGGAACGTTCCGAGATCTGCGCTAAGGATATCTTCCCGTCTGTCGTGATGCAATATTGCAACAGCTTCCAGTAATCGTCTGCAGGCAGAATTGATCACCTTTATACTCGACAGGCGATTATAAGCTCTGCTGTCGCTTTGTGCGCAACTACAAAAACAGCTGTTATGCTTTGTGAGGTTTCATGGTGTGGGTGGGGACATTCAGACTCAGCAAAGGCAAACGTCATCGCTGATTGATCCTGGTAGCCGCTGCCATTGTGGTCTCTGATACAAAATTGTTGTGGTAGTAATTAGCTATCGTTATTGATTATCAGAAAGCTTACGCACTTTGTGGATGCGCGCCACCTTCCATGTGTTGAATGATAAGGTTCAAAACACGGCTTTGCTTGTTGGACGACCCGGATCGAACTATATAAACCAAACTTACGACTGAGCGCAGAAGCTGATTTGGAGACAAGGTCTAGAATGGTTTACAACTCCTCATCATCGGTTTCATCATCGTCATTGTCCGCAGGTGGCGGCGATGGCTTCTTTTCTAGACCTTTGCTTCGTGTACGGGCCCGGCCAAAGGGTAGAGAGCGTGGTGGTGGCGGCCCGTCACTTGACGGTTTTGCTTCCTTTGTGGGCTGTGCAACCGTTGCAGTGGACTTGAGAGTTTCAGATAATCCGCCTCTTAGGCTGCTGTCAGGAGCTTCGTCTTCAGACTCGGTTTCAATATCAGACCCACGATCTGGAGTAGCCGCGCCAGGGACGTTTTCGGCATCACCACCATCTTCCCCAGTCTTAGCTTCATCGACCTCCACCTGGTCACTGCTAGATTCCTGCTCTCGTGGCGTCTTTACTACCCTCGTGGGAGCTTTGCGCTTGGACGCCCGAGATGGGCCTGCTTTGCGTGGAGTTTCTGTCCTGGCCGACTGAATCGCGAGCGCTACACGACGACATATTAGCTCGTTCTGACTAGAGTAGAAAGCCTTGCGTACCCGTGGATTTGTCGACTTTGGCTCCAGCTAGCAAGCGGCTCTGATCTCGTATTTTTCTCTTTTTCTCATTGAGCAAATCCATGAACCGCTGCAGCATTGCTGTCTCGGCTTCATTTTTCGTTTCAATGAAGTCATCAAGCTGAGCATGGAGTTTTCTGATGGTTTCTTTCTCGCCGTCAATCCGTGCCTTTACTTCAGCCAGCTCCCGTAATGTCTGTGAATGAGCCTGGGCTGATGCCTGAGCCCATTCGAATGGATTAAACTCAAACTCATCGTCCTTGGACAACAAGATCTCACCCCAAGTTACCTATGCCAAGTCAGGTCAAGTTTGGCCGATTTTTTATTGTTTATTGTTTTACCTTGATACCTTGGACGTCTTGCCGAATTGAGACTTCGAGACTGTCCTCCCTCAGGGTGTAGGCCATACGTACACCATCCAATAAATTGGCCTGGTCCGGCCCAAGCTGCTTCTGGAATAGGAAATGAGCTAGGACGGCCTCCCACTCTGCACTGGTGCCCTTAAATTTCTGTTTCAATTTGGAGACCTGGCTTTGTTTGACTGCATCATGTCAAGAAAGCAACCACTATAGATGTCAGGGCCACCCTTACTGTTGGCTATATATGGATTCTCGCCTTCGCATCCAACAAGCCGCACATCGAATTCGTGAACGCCTTCTTGCTGCACCTCGATGACCACAATCTCGCCGTACCCGCTAGCAGGCTCGACAGGTACGATACGGCGATTCATGATGCCGTATTTATCAACTTGCAGCACTTAGTTATACGGGTGGGCGCGCAGGCTAAGGCTGATGCTGTTTGTTTATCGCAACAAACGCTGCGCAAACTTAGAGAAGCTCCAGTTCCAGAAGGTGAAGCGCAAATGATGACGCGGTAACGTGTGGAGGGTGGTTCTAAGGATAGCCCTAATAACGTGTGACGACGAGCTCAGGATAGTCCCTGTCATGCACTGCTAGATGACCCTGGAGTCGTTGGCGACGGCGACCGACAAATGCAGGAACACAAACTGGATGTTTCAGTTGGGCGTAGAGTATGTCGAAACCGTAACTGACGGAAAAGGTGCCACTCAAACTTTATATGTGTGTGCGCACAAAGGAGAATGCCTGGTATGAGCGCGGGTGTTGCCTTGAGGCTGCAGGATGCCAGGCACACGACGCAAGCAGAGTTTGGCACGACTCAAGCCGTGTTTTACAGCGGAACAATACAGTCTGAATACAGACCCTGAGGTGACGTCTGTTGTTGACGACACGATATCCCCTCCAAACACTTCAGCCTTAAAGTCTATATCCACGCGCATGCCCGCCCTTTGTGGGGAGAATTACATAAAAGCCGTTCGCTGTGCGTTCTGTGTTGTTTATGTGCTTCTATAGGCACTCGGTGTGACGAAAAGACAGGGTTTGTGCCTTAGATCGCGTCGAGCTTGCACGCCTCTGGCCGCAGCGTGGGCCTCCAAGCTCTTTCCCGCGCCTCGCTTACCCACCCTGCAGCAAGAACGACCGACCAGCACACCAACCTCCTCCACCTCTAGCAAACCTGCCTCACTACACCATAATCGACTCCGTCGCGATCTGCCGACCCACTCTGCAATGGCTGCTCCGAACCGCAGCTTTGCGGGGCGGATAGCCTCGATAAACTCCATGGTATCAGGAATCGAGAACTGGGACGATGCCGACTTTGAGGATGGCGACGGCCTGTTATTCAAGAACTCGACGGTGCACTCGCTGTCCTCGCGGCTCAGTGTGCGGTCTGAGTCCAACACAGGCGACGACGATTGGCAGGTGCTCCTGGCGCCGGATGATGACCTGTCAACAAACAAAGCCATCTTCTCAGCAAAGCAAGCCGGTATACCGATCCCCACGAGCGTACCAGCGTCGGCGCTGCTAGGCGGAAGCATCAAACGACTAGGGAAGCCAAAGAATAATAAAAAAATCGAGTTGGACGATGATTGGGGCAACGACCTGGAGCTTCCGGACGCTGCTACAGGCGGACAACTGAAGTTGAAGCCGCTCGTACCGCGGACGCCCGCTGACGACCAGGACGACTTCGATGACTGGGGCGAGGGCAGCCTGGGCATCCGCTTTGCTGGGACAAAGAGAGACCCTCGCGGTGGACGCAGCTCGTCTGCCTCTGCCATGAGCCCGAGCTTGGGAAGCTGCATGACTCTTGAGAGTGAAGATGATGACCTGACCGGGCTTGTGTTGCCTACGGAGCCCTTGGATTTCAACGCCCGCCTCAACAAACTGAAGGCAGCAGAGCAGCCTCCTCTCGCGCCTTCTCCTTTCCCTAACCAGCAGCAATGCGAGCTGCCCCCCACATCAGTACCCGCTGTGGTCCCTGCTGAGGACGTGCCCCTGCCTGCCGAGGAACCCATTCAGGAACACGCCGAAGATGATTTTGAAGCAGACTTTGACTTGCCCGCAACATTCCCCCCATTAGTCCTGCCCCGATCGCTATCGCAATCACCGGCGGCCACACCTATCACCTCTCCACCACCAGAGAGTGAGGCTGCATCATCGCCCCAGCCCCAACCGAAAGTGGCAGATGAGGAAGAAGACTTCATGGAAGGCCTCGACTTCGGTGCAGGGGAGGTCCTTGATACAAGAAAGCTCACGCTAAACCGTAATATCGTAGTGAAGAAAACGGCTTCCAAGCCAGCAACACCTCCTGCTGCTCGACCTACAGCTTCCATCACCTTCACTGATAAACCGTCGAGTTCCAGAATACCTCGACCACTAACCACGACTACTGCTCGTACTAGGCTCACTCCCGTCTACGAATCCGGCGCATCGATGCATGGTAGCACGCGACCAATGCCCACTACTACTAGTGCGCAATATCTCAAGGCAAAACGCTCTGCGCCGCTCCTGCGTAATGCAAATTTCCAGTCCTCTACCCGTTCGAGCGTACCTTTCCTACCTGCCGGCAGCACGAATGCCCAGTCCCACCATGTCACAACTAGAAGTTCACAGAGCCATCTTCGACGCGACTCTGACCCTCGGCGGCCGCTGTCCCCTTCAATGCGGTCTCACTCTCGCATGTCGCTCTCCGGCCAGACTGAGGCACCCAATCGCGCTGGAGTACGACGGGATCTAGCTCCATCAGTTCTCAGTCGCCACCCACCGCCACCGAAGAAGTTGACAAAGCCTCAGCGCAAGAGGAACTTTGGTGACGGCCATGAGCTCGATTTGTTCGATGACCTGCCGACCTCAGCCACGAAAGAGAAACAGTACGAGAAAACCCCGCGCAACACCCCAAGCACCAAGACCCTTCGATCGCAGGCAAGTACCTCACGTCTGCCCATGCCAGACCGGATGACTACGCCACTGCCCCAAACACCTAAGAGTCCGCCAAAGACAGACCATACGCCACGATTTGCTCGAGACACAACTGCTAGTAGGAATGCCCGTGAACAGCGTCTGGCAGGTACAAGGTCGCGAGGCGAAGGACCCATTGCGCCTACATCTCGGCCTATGAGTTGGCAAGCACAAGTTGCTGCCCGGAGCCCGCACACAAGTCCAACTGCTCTCCGCAAGAAAGGTACGGGCCAGAAACCGCAACTGATCAGGCAGATGACACAGCCGTACACACAAAGTAAGAACCCTATGCAGTGTGCCCTCCTCGCCGTCACTGACATCAATGCAGCCGAAAAAGGAATGGTTTACAATCCTTCCATGCAGCGCTGGGAAGGCAACGAAGATGTTCTCGTCTCTTTCTCTCAGCCCAACACTTCTACAACAACTCTCGCATTGACCACAGCAAGCACACCGACTTTCGCACCACCGGGTGTGTCTCATGGCCGCGCACACGACCGTTCGCAGTCAATGTCACATACACTATTATCATCCATCCACTCCGCACAGAAGAACCTCTCATCGCCCCGTCTAATTAAGATGCCACCTGCGCCAGCGGCTGCGCCATCACCTCCCCGTCCTGCATTGATTTCGCAGATATCAGCTCCGCGGGGCGTACAATACGAAGGCCGTATGGTGTTTGATCCCGTGAAGATGACCTGGCTCAAAGCCCCTCGACACTCGACCGGTCCCCAATCGCCGATGTCTGTTGGAGATCCTGACGAAGAAGAAGACCCCTTCGCTGGCCTAGATGATTTGAAGGACAACGAGAGCGTTGTTGGTGGTAACAACTTTGCTGGTGGTGCAGGTGATCCTTCCAACATCGATGATCCGACGTTCGTTGGCGAAGAGTTTGACGTCGGCCCCAGCTTCATCCGCAGACAGCGAGAGGAAGAAGCCGTCTGGAGACGCAGAGTTGAAGGCTGGGTTGGCGGCATTCGCGACTCCGGCGAGCAGCGGGGAGGATGGAGATGGGCGATCCGAGAGTTCGCCGCAAGTGCCTCTGCCGGCGCTTTCCAAAACTAAGCACTTCTTTATATGCGTTTTAGCATATTTACGACTTCATGACTGCATTGCACATTTGGATATTGGGCATATACCCACAGGCAAAAGGCGTCTGGACTGTGTCCTGCTAGATATCCCGAGTGTTACGATGGGTGCCTGGATGTGCGCCTCACTCTTGACGACCTATTTATGACTTATGACTTTTTTGTTTTGTTTTTTTTTTTTGGCATGGAAGACCTGGCCCATCTAGCTCCAGATAGAGGATTGTAGCTTTTGGGTTTGACATCTCCATGGCGACGTCGGCGTTCTGTTTTAACCTTCTTGCAACGTACTGCTAATAATACATAGGGATCTTGGAATACATACAAAATTATTACTACAATACAAATCCTTCTGCCTTGTCCTTGTCATGGTGAAGTCGGCTCCCAGGGGAAATCCTGATTGGCTATACCCCACCTTCCACGTGTAAGCGCTTTCTTAATACCCGAATATGGTTAGGTCAGGTCATGTGCAATCCATCACAGTCACACGTCACCTTCAGCCCCGCTCGTCCCCTTATATAACACCATGTCTCGGTCCAACGACCCAGGACACTACTTTCAGACCACGTACGATTCGGGCTCTGGCACAAGTATGCCCAACGCTAACGCACGATAGCTCTGCACTCAACGAAACTGCTCGCAAGGCTGCTAAATCGAAGAATGACAAGGGGAGCCCGTTCAAACTCCCTTCCAAGATCCTCGCCGTTGTCCCGGACCCGCAGGATGAGAACCAGATATACATTGCCGAGGCTGCCGGTAATGTGAAGCGGATCAACCTTGAAGTCGGTTGGACCTCCATTTTAGTCCCTCAAGCACCTCCGTACTTATACTTGCTGTGTTGAGCCGTGGCTGACTAGTTCCTATCGTACAGACTAAGAAGGTTTTCGCAACCTTCGCTGGGCCCGTTGCACCACTGACATCTCTTGCTGTCTCACCAAAATCTGATACTGTATACGCTGGATGTTGGGACAAGTCGGTTTGGTCATGGACGTTGTCCACCAAACAACCGGCAAAGCGGTTTCATGGACACAGCGATTTCGTCAAGGCTGTTCTCCCTTTCACTCTGAGTAGCAAGGAGATATTAGTTTCTGCCTCGGCAGACGCGAGCATCATGGTTTGGGACGCCACTACTGGCAACAAGCTGCATGTACTCAAAGGGCACACACGAGGGATTCTTGCGCTTGCACTGGACTTTGCCGACTATGGAGTGAGCAAAGAATCAGCAACAGTGTTCAGTGCTGGCAGCGATCGAGAGATACGGCGTTGGAACATTGGCTTCGCTACAGCCTCAGAGGCTGAGGCCTCGCCCATCATTGCACACGAAACGAGCATCGATGCTATACACTTTGATTCTGATGGGGATCTTTGGACAGCTTCCGCGGACAAAAGCGCGAAGTGTCTTTCGAGGGGCAGAAACTGGCAAGAAGATTCGGCATTTGAGCACCCTGACTTCGTTCGCGACGTAGCTGTCGACGAAGATGGTGGTTGGGTCATTACAGCATGCAGAGATGAGGAAGTTCGCGTGTGGGAGAAGAGCAGTGGCAAGCTGCATCATACCTTCTCCGGTCATTTCGAGGAAGTGACTGGATTGATCCTTTTGCCTGGCCAGAAACTTGTTAGTGTGAGCATCGACGCAACAGTCCGGCAGTGGAGCCTGAAGGCACATGAGCTTGCCAAGGCAATCAAAGAAGCTGAGGACGAACAGCTTGGTAAGACAAAGGAAAGGGAGCTAGAAAAGAAAGATGGGTTGATGACCGCCGAAGAAGAAGCAGAGCTGGCCGAACTGATGGAAGATAGCGACTAGACAACTTCGGCGAGCGGACTAGCCATCGGATCGTACATTGCCGGCCTCGCTGGCACCTTCGATCGACGTCTTATCCGGTCGCCCTAGATAACAACAACGAAACAACACGACGGGACGTGCACAATTGCGCGGAACTCTACTGATGTATAGTCATGGCCGGACGTGGTAGGGTTGGTTCCCGGCTCCTACGAGGAGCTATTCGGTATCACCCCACATCCTGTGTTTTCGCAATAGTTGATGCTATTTACTGTGGTATCTAGCTTTGTGCTGCTCACCAGGCCACCTCAACCCTTAGGCTGAAGTCGAGAAACATTTGTTCCGTATTGCTGCCCGATACCAAGACCGCATCGGTATCTCTAACCTGAGGGCTATAATTTTACTCCCCCCACCCGATATGCTAGTCCTTGCTCTTCCAGGACGATGGTGAGCCAAGGGGGCTTACTGCTATTGTTCCCTCTATTACCCTTGATTGCACTGGGTTCTTTTTTTTGCGTAACGCGACGCTTCTTTGCCGGCTAACGCGTACCTTGTATCTTCTGTTCGAACGTTCACCTTCTGGGTCCCACCCTTATCGCACCCACCGAGACCATCTTGGATAATTGGTAACCTGTGCCCCCACAGGATATGGCATGCACCAATATGATATCGTTCCGTCACCAAGTGATCTGAAACCGCCCAGATCGTATGAGACCTTCCGCTGCAGGGGTTTCAGTCCCCATCACCAGTGCGGCCTTTTGAGGTCTGTAAGTGTGAGAGATGCCAGCAGATATGGAGCTTAGGCTCTGACAGGCAGTCATGCCCTTGGCGAGATTGCATAGAAGCACTCTTATGCGATGTTGTGGCCATACATATGTAGGGACTGCCAAAACCTTGTCCGTTCCTGATCACGAGGGCATAGTGTGGGAGAAGGCAAGGCGGCACTTCACATACCGACAGCGGTTGCGGCTCGTTCCTAAACCAGAATACCCCAATGGCCATTGCTACGAGGTCTTGAATATCGACACAGTTCCTGCAGCCCCATAGTTCCACCCGGCAGAAGGCTGATGGGTACTAGGGCAATGTCATACATTTCGAATCCCGGCCGAACCGTGTACAGGTCGAGAGGCGGCACATCTGGACAAGCAGAGCATATGATGGCAACTAAAAGACAGCAGGCGATCCCTTCGGCTACAGCCGTTCTGGCTGACGGGTTTTTGGTATGTGTTACCCACTTAATAAGATCCCACTTGAAGAGCTGGTATCGTGGGATGGCACGCCCGTGAGTCGTAGACCATGCATTTTGCGGGCGGTTGAAGCGCCCCTCGAAACTAACACCTTAACCTTCTTGAGGTGCTTGAGCCTGGCAAATCGTGTTCTCGACTCAAAATACTACGATCGACAGGCAATGCTGCGATGCAAGTGTTGCCTGTCGCTCGTCCACGCCTTGCGTACTGAACGCCATCGGGGAGCGAGGAGCCTGCTGATCAAGGGGCAATCCCCACCATCAGTGCCACTTTTTTCAGAGAGGTGTGTGTGGAAGAAGCCTGCGATATTGAGACTTGTCGCTACGAGACTCTGACAGACCGAATGGTCCATGGCACATTGAAAGCAGCTGCTCTTTGCTCCGAGGTGTGAGCCTCAGGTCAGTGATCTGAGGCCAATCCTGAGTCATTCGGAGCTCTCGCTCCATTTTGGTCCTGCTTTGACTTCTTTTGACCTTCATGTCGAAATCTCTTCCTTCTGGCTTGAGACGGGGTCCAACCTCAGCGCTCGCCCATTGACGATTCCGCACGAAGAATCTGCACGATAGGGACTTTTGTTCCCGCCACCAGTGTCCCTCTTTTCAGAGCGAAGCGCGTGGAAGATGCCTGCGATATTGAGCGTCCTCGCGAGGAAAGCTCCGGCAGACCGTACGGTCCATGGCACTTTGTCTACAGATACCTTCGCTGTATGTTCCTTTTGTCCCTTTGGGTTCGCCCACCTTCCATCGAGGTTATATTGTGTCCAGATTTCGAGTCCGTCTCGCTAGAGCATCCGCTCGCGTTCCGTCCATCCGTCCGTCGTCGATCGTCAATGAGGAACTTGCACAGCAGGGAAAGCCCCGCCACCAGTGTCCTCCTTTTCAGGCGGAAGCGTGTGGAAGATGCCAATAGATGTTAAGTTTACACTCCTCACCCTCGGGCAGGCGGTGTGAGCTTTGACAGACTGCATGGTCCCTGGCAGTTTTTGCTTGCAAGCACCCTCCGGTCCTCTGTATTCGTCAAGAGCTTTGGGAGTTTGTCCCAAGCACCGCTTCCGGGCTCTCAATGCTTCGAACTCGCTCCTTATTCCCTCGATTTGTTATCCCTTCTGACTACTTTAGTCTACTTCGTTAGCCCGTATACGCGTATGGGAGTTGATTCCAATTTCTGTTTGTTTTTCGAGGGGTTATGGTTTAGCGGGACAGATGCTATAAATCTGTCTGGAGAAATAGGGTCGGGCACAAAGTGTCAGGAGACCGCAAGAGCTGGACGGGCGGTAGAAGTCGGACCCTTGCGCCTCCTCGTGGTGCTGCCTGGGTAGTTGACCTTCATCGAATGCGGAGAAGGAAGACGAGCCAAATGTAAGGGACGCATCTCTATGTATGTGTAGGTATACTCTTTTCGTCACGCCTTTCAAAGTAGAGCCTCGCAGTAGGTATTGCTTGTTATTATTAGTTAAACGAGCCGAATGCGATCACTAAATAAATCCTTTTCTCATCTGTAGACCCTTCCATTGCAATGATACATTGGCAAGTGCGTATCGAGTGCTCATGCCTCCTGCCCCGATTACGGCAACCAAGGTTTACCACATCATCCTCACCTTCACCTCTCGACTCCATCAATCTTGCCAGGCCGTCGATATGTCTTTTGCTCAGACACTCTGGGACTCTCTTACCAGCACGTATGTTCACCCTCTTTACACCGAACCCACGAACGATAATACGTCTGGTCGGCAAGAGCAGCTGCGACAGCGGCAGCTTGTAGCCTTTCAGCAGCTTGGTGCATCGCAAGCACAGCGGCAATACTACTCGCATCCAAGACAGTCACTGCAGTGCTCAGTTTTGCAACTGCAATGTCAAGAATACCCTTATTCACGATCAGAGATGCAGAGCAGCTCTTACGCTCTACAACCCGAACAGCCATGTTTAGTAGCACATCAGTACACTAAGCAGTACAACAATGGACTTGATGAAGACTACTCGATCTGTCGACAAGCTCAGTATGTTCATCTCTACTCAATTGCATAAGCCTCGGCTCAAAGATTTAGGTATGGGGTTGTCCAATCAACAACACGCCCACCTACATCCGGTGTATCACCCAAAGGCTTCCCGTCTCATACAGCGGAATTCAATGGACAAGTAGTGTCTACACATTGGGACCCCATCAATCCCTCGAACCAGGTGCATGGTGGGGACGTATACGAATCCTTGCTGCAGCAGCCATCTTACACTGGGGTAGGCTATAGTAATGCATGTACGGGCCAGCAGCTCTCGTCAGACTACAACCAACATTGCGATACCGCATGTAACAGCTATCTGAGTCCAGCTGGCGTACCATTCGATCTACATCAGCCCAGTTCCCATGGGCAGATCGTGCAAGCTCGGGCAGACAGTGATGAAAATCTCCGGCCAGAATACACTGAAGCGCAGCCAGATACATACAACACATTCTGTCATGCATTCGGGACACTTATGGAAGATGAACCAAAAGACGTGAATCTACCACAGCATGAAACGCAAAGTGCAATGATAAACCCACTACTAGCACAACGACCAAACTACAGCGATGATAAGAAAGTTGACAAAAAGCGAAATACTCTTCAAGTTTGTTTCTCGCCAAAATCTAGTATGCCAAAGGCTCAGCTATGTCACGACCGAAAGCAGGGCAAGTATATGCAACGGGCCAAACAGTCTGGTTTTGGTTTCACAGCTCCGGCGCCGAAAGCAAAACCACATTTTACAGCGCCTTATTCTTTTATGATAGATAATAGTGGACCTCGAGACCTATGTCATGCGAAGCGTCAGTTAAGGAATACCGGTCGTGTTTCTTCGCATCGAGTTCAATCCAGTGGCGAGAAAGAACATGGAGACAATCGTTTTAAGTCCACTCGCGCCAATCTCTCAAAGGAGAGCAATGTCACGTCGTCTCAAACTGCGGCGAAGCGCCCCTTCCGTGTGCACGATCACCATGGACGCAGTCTGTGGTCAGCTCGTTTTTCTCGGGAAGATCGTGGTCCGGTGTCTGTCGAAAAGTTATCATCTCATGCCGCCCATGGCAGTCACACCGCGAAACTCGCATCTGAGATACCCACTGCACCCCCCACTATCAAAAAGCCTGTACAAACACTTGAGCACAGCGTTGGCCCCAGTGGTCTTCTACAAACTACCGCATCTGAAGTACGCCCAGTATCGACAACTACTACTTGTCGATCGCGCAAAGCCTACATATCACGAAGCTGCGATCAGGAAATCAAGGCTGAGCTGATATCACACGACCGCCATGTGCCTGCGGACTTTATTAAAGAGTTAACTGGAGGTATACCATTATTAGCAGACACATATCAGGTATTCGATGCAGCCTGTGACAAGAAGGTCAGCAAACCAGAAACGCAAATGGATCCGCCAGATAATGGCATAATGGCAGAGCGCGTCCTTTTCAACGACACGTCTTGCAGTCATGAATCCTCGGGTTCAAAGGAAGGGATTGTCGCTGCCTCAAACAAAGCAACGTAGGCACCATCTCTAAGCACAACTTGTACCGACATGAAGCTGACATCGATGCAGAAGTAGACCAAGCAAACTTCGGGATCATCGTCACTCTACAGGAAATTCCATGTTACCCGTCTCACCATCAAAATATTTTGAAGGGCCGGATTCACCAGATTGCATTGGCACGGCAACAGCGCCCGAAACCTCGAGGAACCTAGAAGGGGAGATATTTTGCACTGAGCTTCAGGATATGTACAAAGGAAAGAAAGCAACTGTCGTGCAGGAAAAGATCGGTAACAGCAGAAACAACACGCTTATCGTTGAGTTGCCGGGTGAGGCTACTGTCAAAGAAGAAGGGAAAGAGGTAGGTGGCAATGGAGTAATGGTAGATCATGCATACGACTCTGACTCGTCTGGTGGTATTGTGCTCTTGCCCTCAGACTTGGAAACTGAGTTATGGGCAGTTGTAAAGACAGAGGCTTCATAAGAAGATTAGAAGCAAGACCGAGGTACTACAGCGACAACCTAAAGATAGAACGAACAAGACATGACCTGCTCTGAGCATAGAGGCAGTCTTTACTAGGACTCCAAATAGGCAATGCCAAATTATATGTACAATCGAATCAGCGTCAGTACCAAAAGCTCAAAAAGCTCAGTGGATTGCGTTGTGGATTGCACCGTTCCTTAGCCGTTCCGTGGCATTAACTTGGCTGATTTCATTACGTCCAGCACAACTTGCATGTTTTCAGGATTAGCATTTATCTCCTCGTTCTTCTCTCATCTTTTCCATACTTGCTCTTACCGTCTAGGTTCTTCGTCGAATATTCGGCGACATTTGGTGAAACTGCAACATGCCTATATGCTTATTGTCAGGACCCTTGTCATGAGAAGGGTGTGAATGTGATAGTTAGACTCTGTGCTACGGCACGGATGCGGTGCCGACAACCATTAGCCGTCGTCAAACATTGTTGGGATCTATTATGATCCAGATAGAAGCACCAGGTTGAACGTCCTCGTCAGCATGAACGTCGACTTGGGTATCGGCCGCAGCTCCGCTGTCAATACTAGTCGTATCAAACAGCAAGGACAGATCAGGTATGGTCTCCTTGTCCACTGCCTCAGTAGCTGGCAGCATCGCCAGGGAGGGAGCAGCGAGCGCAGCCGGAGTTTGTGAGTCATACACGCTGGACATCCCCGCAACCTTTACCACGCTGCTCGTCGGTCGCGCAATGTTGCTCACAAATGTGGTCGAGCAACGCGAGCAACTTGGGCGTCCGGCTTCGTCGAGAAGGAAATTGGTCCCATCTTAACTCTCGTGCTCGCTCTGCAATCTTTCTCAGTTGCGCTTGCTGAACCAGGATGTGAGGTGGGACATGGCTCGCGACGGTTTGTGGACTACCTGGCGTTTATACGCAAATCGTTACTGCGTATGAGACGCGGATGTGGGTTAAAGCATTTCTGCAAGCATGCTGGGTGGTGTCACTTGCAGCAAAGAAGTGTAGGTGAGTCGCAGGTATGTTGCTGTTGGGACTTGTTGGAAGGGGGTTTGGAAAGTGTTTAGGTCTGAGAAGAGCTGGCCCACTTGCGCAAGGTTGGGTATGCATGAGCGCACCACGGTGAGTGTCTAGTCTGTTAGGCTAGTCGCGAGAGGGTTGTGGACAACTTTTATGCATAGGTAGTAAGCAGTGGTGTAAGAAAATATTCCCTTTATCGAACAAAGTCAAAGGAGTAGGGGAGGGGGGGGGGGGGGGGAAGTCAACCAGCTGCTGGCATTGTTCTTGTCTCGAGCGTAAAAAGAAGTGCTATTTCCAATGACGTCGTGAAGGACTGCACCAGCCAGTAGGGTCATGTCGGTGGCTGGTGGCCAGTGGTGGTCAACATCGTAGAGGGAAGTCGGCTACAGTGGCCCGCTGAATGGTGAGTGAAGGCTGCAAGTTCCATAGAAATTGCCCTCTGTTTGGGCTGTCAGCAACAGAATTGCAATTAATCAGAAGCAAACCATGCGAGATGCGATGCAGCAATGAGCATCCGGGTACTGGTGTTCGATATCAAAGACATCGCTTGACGCACAGGAGAACTTAGCGTCAGGAAAAGGACGCCAGCACACTGCACCTACCTCAGAGCACGAGCCTAAATCCCGTAGTGTCTGCAGGTACTCGAAGTAAGACCATTGAATCTCAAGCTTGTTCTCCCCACGATGTTCCCTCTTCACATGATGGCCTACTGCTATGCCAGGGGTGGACGATGCTGCATGCCAGCCAGCACATATAGCTCACAAGCCCAGCTCACTGTGCCGCAGACCGACTCAACTTGAGACATGTGTACGCACGAATATCAGACCACACCGATACACAGGCACACCGAAAGCGTGTAGTGGCTTGCAGGTGCCTTTCCACGTGCAATGCGTGTGTCAAAACGGCCCTATCTTTTACGCAGGTGAACCGAACGTAGCCACGGCGGACATGACATCCAATAGACGGGATGTGGCTTGCGGAGAAGGTTGCAGTTGTCTCATTATGAGGTACGCCCTGTTGATGCTACACTGTGATCGATTGGTACCCCGTCGTAGTGGCTCAAAGCCAGAATGGAACGCCTGCGTACGAGAGATCGATTAGGGTCAAAGTGTCTAGAAAAGTCGAGATCGTATGATCTCACAATTCCACTTGCAAGACTGTAGTCTGACGTTTGCTCTACTTGGGATACAATGCAGTATCTCGGATATCGGCATCATAAGCCAGTGGATCTCCTCCCTTCCCGAAGGCGGTGTTGGCACCTCCACGTTACCGAACCTTGGTGTTGGGCCCTGGATTCGGAACCTCGATCTTATCAAGCCTATTTTGGGTCGGTTGTGTAGTCAGAAACCAAATTTTGCGGAACATTTGCAGCTGCGCGCCGACCGAACCTGTTCCCACGCACAACTCAGGAAAACCCGAACTTTTTCCCAAAGCGAGTCTCTTGTTGTTGGACCCGCTGGAACGCCAGTGGAGAAGTTCAACGGCTGCTCAAATCTAATCAACTGGAGCTACTTGGTGTGGATGGGCGAGGGCCGTGAGCAGCCAGCAGGTGGCGTTTGACTAAGCCCCACTTTTTTCCAAAGCTGAAAAGGTTGAGGGGTGGAACTCCATACGACTGGATATCTGGCGTACCGAGACAATAACAGGATACAATTTTGCAGACATTGACGGCCATGTACACCCTCGACGTCTAAGGGCCGCCTGCGAGAAGTGGACAGCAATTGACTCTTCATGGAAATAACGAGTCGTGCAGAGCACGGCCAGATCAGCACACGAATCGCTCAGCAGGAGATTGCATGCGCCGTCTGCTTGGTGCGGCTTGGATGCATGCATCCGGCACGGTGTTCATCCAATAAGCTTTGAGTAGAGGCCCACTTGACCCAGCTTGGCAAAATCTAGCTCAAGGTCCAGGGATTTGGGAGCTAGGGTAATCCTTTGAGATGCGGCCGTTGCCCGCACAAAGCTCCTTCCATTGGTAAACTCCACAGGAAACTCGCACGACTATTGGGTCCCATTACTGTAGTCATCCCCCAGGAAAGAATCAGCTCCGTCCCGGAGAATGCAAAGCTGGGTGTGGTAGCGGGGCTGGAAAGTGTATTCAGCATTGTTCAGCGTTCCGTGCAAGAGATCAGACCATGTTTGCTGGGTGTGCCGCCTAGTAGGCCGGTTTGGGTTGCACAACAAGCTAGCCTGGCAGCGCTTTGTGTCCATATCGTCCGGAGGCCCAAAAGACCGCGTGAGAAGTGCATGCGCCCCCATCGCACCATGAAATGCATAGAGCCACTCAGATTAGGTACCGCCAAAATGCCATCCGGGTGCAGTAAGAGGCATGTAGATGCTGGTGATGCAGGAGCAGAGGCTGTGCAGGTGGAAGCAAACGTCCCGCAGCCACCGCCGTCAGTCTGAAGTTGGGGAGGTGGACACGCACATGGCTAGGTCTGAACGTTGATGATAGAGCGTGCAGTAGTGACGAGTTTCTTTCAAAAGGGATTGCGGAAGGGAACAAGGGCCTGGTTCAGCCAAAGTTTCCTAGGAATGGCGGCCTGGAGAGTGCGGAGCCTTTGTCAGGGATTCGCGTCCCGCAGTGTGCCCGCCGGTGCGACAAAGGCATCCGGTTGGAAGCGCCTGGTTTCTGAGTCTTGGAGGGGGAGGACGGCTGCTGCCATCTATGAGATGCTGCGCCAGATAAATCGACGACAATGCAGACGAGCTTTCAGTGAGCTGTAGGCGAGGCGAGCAGCTGGAAGCGAGGCATCCTTCTCGGATCGCAATGCATGTCGCAGGCCTTGCAGAACTGGGGTGAGCCGCCATTTAGTTAGCGCTAATGGGCTCGCGAACCGTTTAGGACCTGACCTGAACGAGAGAGCGGTTCGGCTAAAGATGGAGAGGGTCAGTCACAAAGGGCACTAGCCCATCCAGGCGCTCCCAGCCCGCTGTGCCCTCGCCCACTCGCCCTCTGGCGGCGGTTCATCTCCCGACTCTCGTCCTCGCTCCTGCTGCCACCTCTCTCACACACAACACTGTCATCACTGCAGGAGAGCGACAGCAACGACAGCAACGACAGCAGCGACAGCAGCAACACCTCTGGATAGCTCAGCACGCCTGTTGTCGCCAATTTTCGTGTCGCCTTTATCCCTCCTCGCTGCACCGCTGTGCTCGCCAACTGGAGCAGTCGACTCTCCATCGATCACTGTGAATCTCACACCCAGCCCATCACTACTCCATAGGAATCGCATCGTCGCCGTTAGGCCGAAGACTGATTGCGCAACATCAAAGTTTTCTTTTCTGTTCGTTTTTCTGCAGGTGTGAGTATTCTTCGTCATGTCTTCGTGAGGTTGCAAGCAAGGCCTGGTGGCCTGGGCTGAGAAGCCAGCGCTGCAGACAATGTTCTTGTCGAATCCCTGGGCTGCAGCACTGCAAATTACTGTACTGACAGTTCCAGACGCTATTGTTCCGTGGTCGAGGTTCTGACATTTCGTGTTCCTCGTTTTTCATTATTTTCCAAGAGTGTGGTCAGCGACGTAAGTGCAGACCCCGTCAAACCTTCCCGGTGGGCAAGGGCGTGCCAGTCCCTGGCGTTGGAGCTCCAGCCTCGGAACACCTCCACCTCCACGCGATACTGACTCGATCCCAGCCGTCGTATCAACCCACAACCCACAACCCACAATGTCGCTCTCAGTCATTCCCGTCTCCAACGAGACCAAGAACACATCTCATCGCCAGACCAAGGACGGCCGTCGTATTCGTTATGATTTGCAGGTGATCCAGCAACCTGAGCGCGCCCGTGCCTGCGGCAGCGGTGCCAAGTCGAGCGCTGACAGACGTCCTGTGGATCCTCCGCCTATTGTCGAGCTGCGCATTTTCGAGAACGACCAGGACGTCACCTTCGCCTACAACGCCAACTTCTTCTTGCACGCCAGTCTAGAGAATGCCCGTCCCCTTGCTGCAGGCCGCGCAGCCTCCTCCATCTCCAGCGCCCCGGTCCTCACGGGTACCCCGGTCGCTGGCATGGCCTACCTCGACCGCCCAACGCCTGCTGGCTACTTCATCTTCCCCGATCTGTCCGTCCGCCACGAGGGCAAGTACCGTCTCAGCTTTGCGCTACTCGAGAATCTGAGCGATGTCAAAGACCTTGATCCAGATGACCCAAACGTGATCCACGATGGCAACCGCTTCGTCACCAACCGCTGTGAAGTCAAGTCGGCACCCTTCACCGTCTTCTCTGCCAAGAAGTTCCCAGGACTGTCAGAGAGCACCGCGCTCAGCCGTATGGTTGCCGAGCAGGGTTGCCGCGTCCGCATTCGACGCGATGTCCGGATGAGGCGTCGTGAGAACAAGAGCTCAAAGGAGTGGGATGGTGGATACGACGAGGACAACGAGTATGGGCAACAGCCACGCCGCACCCCAACACCAGAGACCTACGGCCAGCAATCTGGCATGCCAGCTTCTGGTGCTCCTATGGACGAACGCCCTCGTTCCACGTCGAACGCCAGCAACTCCTCATTCGCTCCTCCTCGCCGACCCAGCATGGAAGAGATGTCACAGGCCTATCCGCAGCCGAGCTCCCACTACCAGCAGATGCCTCCACCACACAACGCCGGGTACTCTCATATGCAGAGCCAACCTCAGTATCAGCCACAGTACCAGCACCAGCAGCAACAGCAGCAACAGCAACAACAACAACAACAACAACAACAGTACGTTCCTCCACCAGCAAGCCACATGATGCAGCCGCCCCAACCATCGTACTCGCAACCGCCCCAGCAACAAACTCAGTCCCAGCCCCAGCCTACCTACAACAACGGGTACCAAAGCCACACCACAATGCCAATGAGCCAGCCTTACGGATACCCGAACCACCGCCAATCGCAGCAATCTCACTATGAACCTCGCCAGGAACAACCTGTTGCACATCACCAACCCATCGACTACCGTAGACCATCTATTCCTCCACCAACTCAGCAATATGCGCCCTCGGCTCAACCATTGATACCAACGTACAGCCCTGTGGAATCGTACCAACAACGCTCGCAGTCCATGAGTCAACCTATGCAGCCCATGCAGACGCCTGCGCGTGCTGCTTCGATATCTGGTCCAAGCAGCATGCACACGCACAACACTCACGCTCTGCCCACACTGAAAACGCTCCAACCGCCCATAGGCGTCGACAAGCTCGAGCCTGTCTCACCTTCCTACAGCTCGCCAATGAACTCGATGTCTTCAGCTCCCATGTCTGCCAATTCGGACGCATTAAGTTCAAACTACGCTCTACACAACTACCCCTCTTCGAATCTTCCGCCAGTGGCAGGCGCTGGCCAGAAGCGATCTTTCTCCAGCACATTCGATCAGAAGCACATCACTCAACGCATAACACAAGGCGCCCGCCCTGTGCCATCTGGACCAGGATATACCTGCGAAGAGCCCGACATGGAAGAGCCAATGGATCGAGCTGCCATGAGCTACCGGCGAGCAGATGGCACTCAACGCCAGCGTCACGTACCCGAAGTAAACGTCTAGATCAGACGTGCCATTCTAATGACCAGTCGTGCCTTTTTTCCAGCCTATCACCCTGTGGCTGCACTTTTTGGAGTTTTGGTGTTCGGCGCCGTCTGGTTTCTATTTCCTTCCATATCGATATCCCCGAGAAGAACATACGTGCCATCTCGTGACATCTCCTTTCCTGTATCTTGCTGTTCCTGTTTCTTGGATGGAGTCAAGCTCATGTCATTGCAGATGCTTTACGTCTGCGTCATGCTGTCTTATGTACACACATTCCTTGCCACGGCAGACTCGCCGCATCTTTTCTAATGCACTGTTTTTCCTTGCGGTATGTTGACAATCACGGAAAGCTGAGCTCAGTATACGAGCACAAGCCCTACGACGCTTCAATATCTTATCATGCTTGCATCTTCATGCCTTGTTCGCATTAAGTGTCGGTGGACTTTTGTTAAGACCAAGGGCGGCTTTCTGCAACGCTTGCTGGATCAAATTGAGAGACTGTAGGAGGTCTTTTCTGAGCGCAATCAGCGGTCTACCATCTAGCCTAATAGGCACGTTGGTCATTCAGTACACATATATAGTCGCACTAGCAGCAAGTGCACTGAAAGCAATGGAGCTGATTGTTCAATGCTGCATTCCCCATGTCACACGTTTATATCGACAGCCACGTGCCCAACATATCCTCAGCCAACTATTCACTTTGGCCCTGTGTTGTCCCTCTAGGCCTCATCACCCAACGAGATGATGCGTTCTGAATTCCATGTTAAGGAGTGCATGCATATTTGTTAGCAGCACTTGATGCTAGATATGAGCCCTGGTACTAATCCATTTGTTTACATTGGGCGCGGGGTAAGCTACCCCTCTAATTACTCACTGAGCACGCCATCGGTACTGCGAGCTTCCAACCTCCAATCACGCCTTCGAACGGTGAGCTTGACAGAAGAATTCTGATAACATAGCGGTATTTGGGTTAGCAGCATCAATTATGGGATGCATTGCCGTGATGGACTTGTAGGCTGTGGCCGACAGCGGGAGCGAGTGGAGCCGTATAAGTATTACAGTGGACCCTACGAGGTTTGACAGCAGCATCATTCAGGACAAGCGGGCTGTATATGACGTTACTGAACGCAGCTTTGTGCAATTCCTTCCAGGACCCCTTTTCTATTCAACAAGCTCTCATTGTAGCTGCTTTTCCTGCCCCAAGACCAACCACGAGACACTATATCTTCTAATACCAAATTTTGGCTATAGAAACTGTTCATCATGGCTGAAGAGCTATCCAAGAACTTCGAGACGCTCCAATTACATGCTGGTAGGCCTCTCTTACCTCCAAAACGCTCTGCCACTAAAGTTCTACTTTCAGGCCACACGCCAGACTCGGCCACAAACTCACGTGCTGTACCAATCTATGCAACTACAGTACGCCGCTCGACCCTCACGGTAGCTAGTAGAACTGGGAAATTGACAGGGGACAGTCCTTCACCTTCAATGACTCCGCTCACGGCGCGAGACTCTTTGGCCTCAAAGAGTTTGGCAACATCTACAGTCGTATCATGAACCCCACTGTCGATGTGTTCGAGAAGCGGATTGCTGCGTTGGAGGGTGGTGTCGCAGCTCTAGCTGCCTCGTCTGGTCAAGCTGCTCAGTTCATTGCTATCAACGCACTCGCGCACGCAGGAGACAATATTATATCCACCACAAATCTCTACGGCGGCACATACAATCAATTTAAGGTTTTCTTCCCACGACTAGGTATCCAGACCAAGTTCGTCAATGGCGACAAGCCTGAAGACTTCAGAGCAGCAATTGACGACAAGACCAAGGCTATCTACCTTGAATCAATTGGAAACCCGAAATATAACGTGCCAGACTTCGAGAAGATTGCCGCAATCGCACATGAAGCTGGCGTGCCGGTCATCGTAGACAATACATTCGGCGCTGGAGGCTTCTTCGTCCGCCCCATCGATCACGGTGCAGATATTGTCGTCCACTCAGCGACAAAGTGGATCGGAGGCCATGGCACAACGATCGGCGGTGTTATCGTCGACAGCGGAAAATTCGATTGGGGTAAGAACGCAAAGCGCTTCCCTCAGTTCAATGACCCTTCGGAGGGCTACCATGGTTTGAAGTTCTGGGACACATTCGGCTCAATTGCATTCATCATTCGCGCACGTGTCGAGATCTTGCGCGATTTGGGTGCAGCACTGAATCCATTTGCTGCTCAACAACTGCTTCTTGGTATCGAAACACTCAGCCTGCGAGGTGAGCGCCATGCGTACAACGCGCTCAAGCTCGCAAGGTGGCTGGAGAGTAATGAGAACGTGAGCTGGGTGTCTTACCCTGGTCTCGAGAGCCACCAGTCGCATGAGCTTGCGAAGAAGTACTTGAAGCGTGGGTTCGGCGGAGTACTGTCCTTTGGTGTGAAGGGAGGTGCCGCTGGTGGGAGCCAGGTTGTTGATAACTTTAAGCTCATCTCCAATCTGGCAAATGTCGGTGATTCCAAGACCTTGGCCATTCACCCTTGGACTACAACGCATGAGCAGTTGAGCGACGAAGAGAAGGAGGCTTCTGGCGTTACTGAGGTAAGTTAGACAAGTATCTTGATTTGCGGTGAGAAACTGACAGACATTCCCAGGACCTTATCCGTATTTCAGTTGGAACCGAGCATATTGACGATATCATTGCGGACTTTGAGCAGTCATTCAAGAAGTCGTCAATTAAGCCTAATGATGAGGGCAAGCCTTCCAACGCTCAAAAGAGCGGTGATACCGAGGTCGCTGCTTCTATATCGGGTTCTACATGAGTGCTGTACGGTCTGATATGCGTATAGTTTGTTGATTTTTATCTCGACTGATCATAATAACAACAATCAAAGAATGCCGCATCGCGGGTTCTTGATTACAATCCCCGGTGTTGGGAACAGGTGCTGAATGCAAGTGTGCAATCCCCAGAGCTATGAAAGTACTCAAAGCAGATTTTTTTCAAGTCTTTATGGGCTTCATCTAAAGGCAGAGCTACAGAGCGTTTTGTCTACGTTACATAACTGTCTTAAGATCTTTGGGCGCCGTTGCGAAAGCTACAAACTGGTGGCTGCTACATCTAACTAATTGTAGTACAAGCAAGGAAACTCTTGGTGGTTCTGGGCGCTCGCAGTTTTCGACAAGCCTTGTGACCCAAGTCTGGTGTAAGTGAAAAGGCAACGCATTTCATCCGTTCGTTATGACGAGTACTGGCACCGAAGCTTGGTCTTGACTGATCCGCTTACTCTACGTTTTTCAATACCATGGCCTCAATGCGAGTTTTGTGGAACCACAGCAACCATGCCTCCTCAACAACGCACCCTAATTACCCATAGTACAATCACTCAACTGCACACCTTGCTTCCACTCCTTAAATCAGTACTCTGTCTGCAATACTCCCCGGGACTCCACATCTCTCCTCTCTCCTACACACTCTCCCCCCAGACACGCATCAACAAACCTAGAATCACACCGAACCCTTTGCTTCGCGGCCTGCGCAATACTCGTACTTGCAACCTCCAGGTTTTAGTACGGCATATCGCCTGCAGCGTTGAATTTCAGCATGTTGATTTCCTCACCATCCACCGACGCAAGCTACGTCACATTACCCAGCTCATGCGCAGTCGCCAGGTTTCGTTCTATTAACATATATGCTCAGATCCACCCACACATAGACGCGAGACGGGAGACCGACCGGGCACAGCAGGTCCCACCTTCTTTGGCGTTTCTGCTGGCGTTGATGTGCGCATCATCAACACGCTGAAATTGTCAGTGTGCTGGGCAGTGATGCGAGGAATCCTGTCAGTGCCATATGTCCACCAAGTAGGCAGAGCGCTGCAGTTGCAAAGGTCTGGTGTATCGAGCCATCTTGGGCCGAAAGTCGACTCGTTGAGTAGCCTGTCGTATATGACTATGAAGTTGCTTGTGTGTCGTAGAGTAGCTCATCTTAGGAGGTTGCGGGTCCTGTCAAGGTTTGGATTGCGTAACTACGACCCGGCATAGCAAGCTGAGGCTACAGTCCGCAAGTAGTAAAACCTACTCTACTTTTGGTTGCCTAGGCCCGCTACGAGTACGCACTTGGTATGGGTCTTGCATTGGTACAGACTACAAGTTGAGCACCAAGGCGTCTTCACCGACACATGTGCTAACGCGACATCCAGCCTCTTCCCTTATGATTGGCCTGGAATCTCTATCATTGCTTGAGGTGGAGGCTAATGAGAAGCTCGAGGCTGAATGTCTCCGCGAGCTTCCTCCGCAGGAAACGGCAAGCTGGGTTACTTGGATTAACCGTTCACTCATTGTTCGCCAGGTACTCGGATCTACCCGGATTCTGTAAAGTGATGGAACTACCCTTGGATGCGCGGATACACTATCCTCTATGCCATGGTGGTACACTAGATATTAGCGTACTCGTCAAGGTTATAGAGACACAAATTTGGTTTCTGAAGGAGAGCGAGAGCAATGGTGCGAACAAGGGGTCTTGAAGAAAGCATGACCAAAAACGATATACGGAGTTTCTCTTCGCACGCATTTCGCAGTACTATTTTAAGTCACCACGCGATAAGAACTCTGCTGCTGTCACTTCCTGCTGGATATCACTATCTCTTGGCCCTTTGCTGTTCTCGATATGCTGTTCGAAGTGCTTCGTAACATATATGTTTCTCCCTTGCTCGCTCTCGGATGGTCTTGATGTGAATGACTGCGCATGGCTGGCGCTGGATTCGGTTGTCAGCTTTTCCTTATCTTCACCTGCTCTCCATGTAACTCTGCTACTAAGCTTGCGTAATCTGTGGTTGTTGGCGCTCGCTGCGGTCGAGCCTCGTCCTCGACTGCTATTTCGAGTGCCGAAGACGGGAACGATCCTGACGATCAATGGCTTGAGTGCAGGTAACGAAGCGCATACGATTGCGAGATTTGCTTCGATAGCACTCCAATATGCTGTTGGAGCGCTATGGTAGGTTGCATCGTCTTGATGTTTTGCAAATACGTTCAGTGCGTACAGTCGTAGTACTGACACAATGCAAACGAACCAACCGATGGTGAGGATGCCGAGAAGCGCAATCTTCTGACGCCTGGGTATTTGCAGCCTCCATATTCCTCGAACAGGGATGGTAGCGACTAGAAGATCTGTGATGATGTTCACGGAAGCGTTGACGTACCATAGCCTGCAGATTGTAAGCACTGTAGGTACAACCGTGACAGGTGCAGGTCGTAGGAAGAACCAGACGTTCAATCTATCTTCCCTTGGCGCTGATAAGGATAGAACTTACACTGTACGATTGACACATCTAGCATTTCCCTGTTTTGTCACCTCCCAATATGCATCCACTGGGACACAGGAGAATATTGAAGTGAACAATGTTGTTATCCCCCATGCACCAATGAGAACCAGAGCTACGTAAACTGGGATGCGCATCTCACGCAGCGTAAAGATTCGGTGGTACTGTAGTAAGATCGAAATCTTGGTAATGGTGAGGCTAATGTTGTAGGTGATGATGCTAAAGTATAGATACTTATGACTGTTAGTACGTGTTAGGAGGTAAACCCTGCTGCGACATACCTTCAAAACTTGCGACACACCCTCGGGATACGATACGAATATCGCGTGCTTTCCATTTCCAGCCTGTACCTCTTCAAGACATCAGTTATTGGTCAATAAAATTTATCCTATCCAGCGAGGCTTACGGAGTACTTGACAAATCGCGGTTCCTATGGAGGCAGCCTACAATCACGTATCAACATCTGCTACTAGATTGCCAACCAACTAACCTACCATAGACACTACTATCGTCCAGTCTTCCCATCCAGTTTTGTGATATCTGATCCGTGTAAACAGCCGCAGGCTGATCGAGACGAAAGATAATACTGTAAACGCAATAACGATTTGCTTGCATAAAGGCCCTCGATCGTCGGCCGCCAAAGCGGCCAACTCCTCAGGCGTAAGTTGGTCCATGATTAGTTAGACTGTAGGGTTCAAATCACGTCTGCAATCGTGAGGTAGTCGAAGTCATATGGGCTCCACGGAGTGTTGCTATGTAGGTAAATACCCCAATCTTTGAGGAGGGTTTCAGGATTGGGTGCGATAAAACCCACCCCTACGGATCAGTTGATCTTTCGAACCTCAGAGTCGTACAATGACACGCTTGCAAGTATTCGGAAGAGTAGGCGCCTAACGGAAGGCACAACATGGACATGCGCCGCAGTCGGAAGGGCACCAATGAAGGCTTTGCACGCGTCTAACCCCAGTCGTTGAGCTGGCACGACCGAGTCGTAATTGAATTAAACAGAAGGAGCGGCAAGCGCAACTTCAAATGAATGATCTTTGGTCAGCCGCGCGATACACGAGAGGGAGCAAGCGTCATGTATGGAAGTCTCATTGCGTGGCGCTGCCAAGTAGCTACATTCGATCATCGGTTATCGGAAGGATGGCCCGTCGTATTGGTTCAGCCCTTATTATGCGTTGTGGACTAAGGTCCTTGCAAGATGTGAGTTTGATGTAAGGTACACCAGCACTGCCCAGGCATTGTTGAACCAGTGGGACAAGATAAGCTGAGCCACTAATTTAAAGCTCGCGATTGCTTCTGTTGCTGCTCGCCATTTTACTACGTAAGATCGTCCTTACAATTTGGTGTGTTTTGTCAGATCAAATCCCGTATCATTGCTTTTTACGATAGGTTGGAGACTTTATCCTGCTGTTTGCCCGGATTCATAGGTGTGATCGACTGACGTCTTGCCTTGATGGCACTGTGGCTTCAAAGTTGGCTGATATTCGCATTTAGAGTACTGATATTGCCTTGTATCGTACACGTCTCACCGTTAGAATACAGTTCTTGTTTGTCTCGCTAATGAAGCGTCGCAAATGAGCAATATTGACGGAGCTGAAAGCTGGTGTGCCCGCCACGTCATTACATCCAGGATGCTGCATACTGTTGAGTGTGTAATGGCCAGCGCGGCTACGCTCGTGTTGCTTCGCGGGTATGCAATGAGCAGGGAGAAAATCGCTGTATTTGACTGGGCTGGAGATGTAATAGGTCTTACAAGGAGTCCTTGGATGGCTGGCAGTTCGGGAAGTGGGGAAAGGCCCACCGAACGAGCGGTCGGGTTCGGCCCGAATTGCAGTAAGCCACCGAATCCTGAGATTCAACCAGAGATACGAGCGAACAAAATCCTCTCAAGATGCACGCCCACCAACTACATCCCCATCTCTCTATCCATGGCTCTTACAAATTGGCTGCTGCACCTGCATTTGAACCTTTTAGCATGACCCAGCTATAAGTTGCTGTTAAAGAACCAGCGCCTACAGCCGGGTCACGGACTCGTTCCTTTACCCCACACAAGCTTCTGACGCTATAGTCAACTGCAAAGAATGACTCGCTGACAGTCAACGTAGGATGAGCATCCTAGAAAAGCTACCGAAATTGCCCCAGCAGGATTGCCATCGAGCCTGTTTACGACAGACAATCACAGAATCAAGTGCGTCCGGTTTGTCGTACAACGCTTAGGGGGAGGGTGCACCCCAGCAGGCTGTCAAGAATAAGGAATTTGCGGTATAGCGGTGCGTCTACGTTGATTGAGCTTCTATCAGCAAAGTTTCTAATGCTAGGACGGACGACACCTGACATGACATCCAGTCCATATTTCCTGAAGCAAAGCCGACTTACAGGTATCAAGTAACTATGTGTAGAGAGCTGAGTATGGTAAGGAAACATAGCGAGTGCTTTTATAGGCGCTGTCAAGAATCAGTCTGAAATAAGAGGTATCAAATGACGATATGCTTTGTTACAGGCACAAGAGGACAGCACACCAAGGGTTAAAAATGCCGTGAAGACGCAAAAGTGTACCTGCGCGCGGTTGAAATGGAGCTACCCTCAGGCCTTGAACAAGGGTGCTCGAGCTTGCAACTGCCTCCTTCGAAAGCAGACTGCTACAAATTCTCCACTTCGATTCCACATAACCGTTGCTCCACTCTTATCGACTCTCCTGCATACCCCACATCCAGCGCTCGTTGATATTCCTATCCATCACAGCTCATCACAACACGCTGATCATTACAACATGCCACTTAGGAGGCTTCACCAATTCGGGGGAAATCATAGACAAAACAAGGCATGGATTTCGGGCTTCGAAATCGGACTCCGCACCTTCACGTGGTGAAGCCTGGGAACCTGACTCTTTCAGAGCTCAGAGCCAGTGCGGAGACGTCTTGTCGATGGCAGAGATGATGAACACTGTCTGTGGTGAGACAGCACAGGGATTTCACCTTAACACCACGACATGCATCACAACAGGAGTCTCTTTACTTCTGTTGTTTGAGCACAAGGGCACCGCCATGCTCAATTCGAAAAACGCGTCTGCTCACCCAGGGGCACTACCGATTCGCCAGAGCACCGGCTCTTCACCACAACACAACGACTGGAGCTGCACGCAGTTCTCAACATACCGACCGTCAGTCTCTGAGACTTGACAACAACTCAACTCCAGGCAGCCAGCAAAGTCTTGCGATACCGAACTTTTGAGGAAAGGATAAAGGACTGGGCTGGCACTTTCTTCATATCACACTTGACTCTGCCTTTTGCTTTGCTTGCTCTGCTTGCATTGCATCGGCCCTTGGGTCTCAACTCACATCATTTCTTGTACTAGTATAGAAACCACCCTCATTTGACACAAACCACCTTATTACCAGAGATGCATTTTGCATTCCTCGTCTTTATATAGTCTATGACTCAGATAGGACGTTAAATATAAATCCAATCCAATCCAATCCAAGGCATGGATTTCGGGTCGGCATAGTTTGTTCTTTATAGCTTGTTCTCTCGACTTGGACAAGTAATGACCAAATTGAGGTAAACCGCCTGTGTTCGACCATGCGCCATGGTAAACTCTTGCAACTCAGACACTGAATCGATTGTCGTACAGATACTTATTGCTTCCAGAAATACGACTGTGCAAGATTGCTGTCATCATTTGCTCTGTGAACACAGCATTGTCCCAAACGGTTTCCATAATTCTGACTGCTCGATCCATACCTCCTCCAATCCATTGCTTGAGGCTAACTACAACAAATCTCGTCAACCATGTCACTGTTTAACGAAACCACCATGCAAGGTCTGTTCCTCAGGCCGAATACCAACACTCAATCACATAGATGTATGTCGACAGTGCATTGGATGGTATCTAAGCTGATTTATCGTAGCCAGCGCTGTTGACAAGGAGAAATATGTGGAGATTGACGAGAAGTGGCAGGGCCTAAGGTCACTGTTGGAGTAAGCATCAAGCCTGGGGGATTGACACGTCCGAACCACAGCTGAGCCACGATTGCACAGACACCAAAAAGGTAGAATAGAGACGGGCAGGCAATGAAGATCGTACCGACCTAATGTGCATGCATGAGCTCTCGACATACCACCTACATCACAGTGTCTGTTTTAAGGACAGACGATCTCCATCAATTGCCAGTTTTCTGCATCGAATTAGTCCAAAGGACTTGAAGTACACAAGGAGTTGTCATTACGCATGGCTATTGGCTAACACTGCCCACTAGAGGCCCTGGTGTAATACAGGAGAAGCAGGAGATTCATTCTTAGAAGCGACGGAACGAAGAAAGTAGCATAAATTTATACGGGACGTACAGAACCGGATTGTAGCCACACGCATACATCAAAGGTCGAATGAGAAGCGGATGAACGAGAGATGCACAGGCCATAGTAAAGAGAAAACGTCTTAGCCCGCCCGATAAATAAATACGCCGACAAATGCATGAAATTTCATCAAACATTCAGACGTGAGGAGCATTAGGGACATTAGGAAGAATGCCGCCACCAGCCCAGAAGAAACCGCAAGCCTACCGCAGGGAATTCAAACCATAGTAATACATACACCCATCGGAATCACCCAGTTCCGACTCATTCCGGCAAGAACCATCCCTAGTTGAGCTGCGGGTTCGTCGTCGCCCTCCTCAACTTGTACAATGGCAAGTAATCAAAATCATCCTTCTCAGGCTTGTACCTCCATGCCTTGAACTCGACGCCGTACGGCTTGGGCTCCAGCTGGTACAGCATGCCCAGTGGACAGTCTAGATCCGCTACATCCTCCCTGTTCAGTCCCTGAAAGTACGCTAACAATACTCTGGCCACTGAGCGATGTGTGATCAGAAGACAATGGTCTGTCATGCGTTCCAACTCTACAATGACAGGGCGAATGCGGTTGATGACGTCGAGGTAACCCTCGCCACCAGGTCCTGGGTAGCGGTACGCAAGCTTGTCGCGACGACGACGCAGGTATTCGTCCGCATGCTTTGTACGAATTTCGTCGTAAGTGAGTCCTTCCATTATGCCTGCATTGAGTTCGTCAAGCATACGCATTTGCTTGACTTCGAAATCTTCATCACAAAAGTACTGGCCTGATTGGACGCTACGCTTCAGCATAGATGTCCAGACGCAGAAATTGATGTGCTCGAAGTCGCTACTGAAGTATGGATTAGGCGGTGTGTGGTCACCTGGAACAGGAGGGAAGTGCGTGTTTGCCATCTTGTCCGCTTGTCGGATGGCCCATTCTATGCGCTGCTTGTCGATGAAGCGTGTCATTGCTTTTGCGTACTTGCGACCGTTCTCGGAAAGATCACTGTCGCCGCCAATCTTGCCGGCCACGTTATCGAGGGATTCGCCATGTCGTGTGATCCAGATCATGCGTGGGGCAAGGTTGAAGTTGAGAAGATAGTAGACTGCCTGACCGGCGAGGAAGCCTTTGATTTGGTGGGAGATCATCTTGCGGCCTACATCGACCATCTTAACGTATGGCATATTGTTCTCCTCTTCGTAATCACCGATGGGGACATAATTTTTCTCATAGATGGCGACACGTTTCTTGAAGTCTTCAAGCGCGGCGTAGGGGTCTTTGTCCTGGTAATCTGGTCCAGAAAGCTTTAGGCGCATATTCGATTCCAGGAGACTCTTATCCTGGCACACGCTCTCGACGAAGAGCACATTCAGCTCAGGACCAGCCCGCGCACGGATTTTCTCCATGATCTGCTTCCTTCGTCCAAGAGTGCTGTTTGTCGCATCGAAAATACCAACCGAACCATTGCCGTTCAGAATGTAGTCGAGAAGTTCGTCCAACGTTTCCATAGCACACTGCTCTCGAATCTGGGCGGCCTTCTGATTGTTAGGATCAAAAAAGTCCGCCGACTGGTCCATGCTCTCGTCACCATTCTCCTGGCTACTTGCCGGTCCATTTTCTGGTGTTGAGGCTTTGGGTTTAGGTGATGTGACTTCTACGCGAGGCACATCTGTTTCTTCGATAGCAGTGGAGTTCTCCGTGTCGCGAAGTGGGTCCCTTAGGTCTAGTGGAGCCATTCCTCCGTTGTCTGCAGCAGCCGACTCGCCGTTAATGAGAATTTTAGCAGCGATTTGCGGGAGGGTGTCCTTGTGTTGTTCTAGCGCGTTTCTAACCCCAGAAGGAATTCTCTCCAAGCTCTGCTGCGACAAGCGAAAGCCGTGCCCGCTTGCAGCCACCCTTCGCTTCTCTCCCACGTTGAAAATTTTGGTGTCGTGCTGCAGCCAATTGAGGTACCTTGTCATTTTCTTGGTAATATACGACTTGCCACGGGCCGGCAGACCGACCATAACAATGACGAGCTTGGAGCCAACATCGCGTTGCGCAATCTTACCGTCAGGTGATACTTTCGACTTGGTAAGGCCGGGGATATCGAGGGTAGTTGGGCGAATACGGGGTGTTGAGGCAGCACTGCTGTTCCTCGTCAGAGCCCTGGGTCTGTTAGTACGCAGCGCCTCAGCAGATTGATCATCTGGGACGGACCCCTTGGGGCTTCCTGGCTGCGACGGCGCCGGTGTGTCGCTCAGCGCAACGCCGACGCCATCCTTCACGGTTGCATGGTTGTGGTGAGCACTGCCGATAGAGGTGGGCGGAGGCTTGAGCTCTCCACGCTGGGCGGCAAGGTCCTTGATGGCCTGCACGCTCTTCGGGGGTCCTGCGGAGGGGATTATGGGTGGTGCGGGTGTGGAGCGTGGGGCTGGGTCGCCGTTACTAGTGGTAGAATTCGTGGGCTGCGCGTGTTCCTTGCTCTGGTTGAGGCTGCTCATGAGAACGTTTCGGGCGTAGATGGATTGCTGGCTGGTGCGGCGGTTTGAGGTTGCTGGGTTGCTGGAGGCAGAGGAGCGCCTACGTTGAGGATGATGTAGCTGTCCGGCGCTTCTCGGCGGTGTAATCGCGGCCATGCTTCAATAGGAAATGCCGCTAGTCACCAGCAAACCGGGCGCGGACCACAAGGATGACGGACAAGCTCGCAGGAAGGTTCGCGGTTGAAGTCGTGTATGAACAGAAAGAAAGATGTGTTACCTGCAGTGGGCACACGGAAAGTTATTCGGAGGTAGAGCAAGTGTGCGACTCGTGTTCTTTGTCGAAAAGGAACAATGGCCGATGACTGTTCCCGTTTTTCCCAGGGTTCTGGGCGAACTATCAACCAGAAAACGGTCCACCACCAAAAACTAGTGGATAGCGGACTTCAGGAACACCGAGTAGTGAGCAACTTTTGTGGTTGCGATATTGCATGCTGCAGCCTTTTATCTTATCAAGCAAAGATAAAGAAGTGAGCAGGTGCTCTTCCAGGCTGATGTCTGTTTGGAGAGTTGCATCCTGCTTGGCTGCTCGAAGCGGACTGCCGCCCCACGTCCGACTCCGAGACCAATCGATCAGACACGCGCTCGAGACGACCAATCCACCAACCTCTATTGCGAGGATGCTATTTAGGCTTTGATTAACGATTAAGGCGCAGAACAATCCATATTCGGTGTCTCATTTCGTTGCGACCGCTGCCTTGGAATGGTCTGAGTTGTAGCCCCTTGCAGTTGTGGATGGAAAGCAGACCGTGGAAAGTGTCAGTGACGTGCCACATCCCAAAGCCTTGGCAGGTAACGTGTATCGACGGGAAGGTGAGCCGTTCTCCGGGTGATCATCTCATCTTGAGAAGTCGTAGTGAGGCTCAAGCACGCGACCTCGTAAGTATGATGTATGGCTGCTGATCAAGTTTTGAGTCGCAGCGTGAGCACGAGCAAGCAGATATACGCCGAAACACTCAGCGCTGTCAGCACGCTCACAACGTTTCCACTCGTCCTGAACTTCTTTCTATGGAGTCCATCCTCCCCCACCTCAGAGAAGAACTGTTTGTTTCCTGATTTGCGTCAGTTCTAAGAACAATATCTTAGGGCGACCTGCATTTCTGCGCACCTTGCTGTCGTCTAAACAAGCTGATAAACAGAATGCCTGCGCCATAAACAGCGAACAGCGCGCCGATGGAGTAGAACTCGGCTGTAAAGATCTTGAGTACAACGAGTGCAAATGAGAATTGTCCAATAGCGGTGCGCATATAAGCTCCTTCGAAAGTTCGCTGCGCTGCGCGAATCTCTACCATTTCAGCGGGTGTAAGAATGATTGAGCGTGCGCGATGAAGGCGCAAATGATACTGGTCAGAGGCACGGCGACCTTCAAACATGGCGATGAACTTGAGGTGTTCTTTAAAAGGGTGTGTAAGTGATAGGTATGAATGCGGATTGCTCTGCGTTCTTTCACCAGCTTTATTGCAGTCAACAGTTCTGTCTGGCAGGTGATGTGCATGAGAGGACAAGTTCATGTGGACCATAAGTTGTTTCGGAGGATTAGCGCCGAGGTCCATGAGTTTCTTCCTGGATCGCAACATCTCGCCCCGTCCAAGTTAAGCCAGCATTTTGACCTTGTAGATTTCGCATCTGTAGACGGGTACAATGTGGTAATCTATATCATGATATGGCTGTAAAATTATTACAGCAGCTATCTCAATACATGTACTGAAGGTGCTGAAGCTCGATTCGTCAGGGTCCTGGCGAAGGGGGAGCTCGCCGCAGGGACCCCCTCCCATCAACCCTACCCACCACCAGTGTGAAGAGCTGATGATGAGTGACCCAACCACACGGACAACATCACGAGTTTACGGGCCTGTCCTTATAATATCAGTTTTGTAAAATATATGAAACGGCTTATTCAACTGTTAGCTCGCAAGCGCTTGGCCACCCATTTGCGGACCTCCGGTTTGTGTGTACTTCTTTCTATATTTCCACCAGCAAAGCTTACTGTGACAGGCAAGCATTGAATTTGGAACCCCACACTACTAAACGCGCTATTAGAGGCCCCATAACTCTTGGACTCTCTTATGCGCTGCGCCATCACCGCCAATTCTCGACGCACACGAACTCTGTATACGAGGCATCTTTCCACATATTTCTTCCTGAAGGAGAGGAAGCAGACGACGAGATGGGTGGATCAAAGTCTGTGACCTCGACCACATCGAGCGGAAAGCGAAAGAGAAGTGCAGGTCCTGCCTTTTATGCTGTGAGGGTCGGTCGCACGCCTGGCATATACTACAGCTGGTCCGACTGTGAGGCACAGATCAGGGGCGTGAAGGCCGATTGTAGGCTCTCTGGTTATAGGACTATAGGCGGTGGGCTGACGGGAACAGACAGAAAGTTCGACTCCCTGACCGATGCCGAGGTTTTCCTCAAAGGCACACCAAAGCCCACAGCCAAGCCTGGGAAGACGAAATTTTATGGTGTAGCTATCGGACACGTTCCTGGAGTATACACAGATTGGCCATCGACACAATCACAAATCAAAGGCTGCAGTGGTGGGCTCCAGCAAAGCTTTGCGACGCGCGAAGAAGCCCAGGCTTTTGTAAACGAGTACAGGCGAGATCACAGCGTGCCTATCAGCCTGCGTGGCGACTTCTCTGAGGCTTCCTCCGCGGTCGGTCAAGGCTGTAAAGCCAGCGAAACTGCCCAGAAAAAGCAGAAAAAGAATAGCGGACTAGCGGCAGCGACTGTTCCCAACGATAATGTCATATATGAACCTGGAATGGGACCACTACCAGACGGAGCTGAAGATGGCTTCGATCGGACGCTTAAGATGGATCTCGAGAGTGGAGCTATCAGACACAAGACTGAGGCCGAGCTGACTGCTTTAAAGAAACAACCGACGGGTGACTTCACAGGTCAGATTGTTGTCTACACTGACGGTAGTTCGCTTGGCAATGGTCGAGCTGGAGCAGTTGCTGGTGTTGGCGTCTACTTTGGCCCAAACGATAAGAGGTAGCTGGTCATGAGTCGCTTTGGCAAAACTTAAGCTAACTGCGCGAACAGGAACGTGTCCGAGCCTCTGCGAGGGTCAAGACAGACAAACCAGCGTGCCGAGCTCACGGCTGTTGCACGAGCCTTGGATCATGTTCCCATTGACCGAGATGTTTTGATCTGCACAGACTCGTATTATGCGATACGATGCATTACAGAATGGTCGCCAAAATGGTTGAAGAATGGCTGGAAGAATTCAGCAGGCAAAGACGTCGAAAACAGAGATCTTGTTGAGCCTATTGTTTCAAGGATATGCGAAAGGGAGGCATGCAAGGCGAAGACCAAGTTCCAATGGATAAAGGGACATGCCAACGACCCGGGCAATGCCGCAGCTGACGCCCTGGCCGTGAACGGTTCAAGGACCAGCACGCCTGAGCTGAGGAGACAAATCGAATTCTCAACTACGCTGATGAGTCCGATCAAGACAAGAGACGAGTGGAATCAAGTCAAGAAACAGGAGCGAGAAGACAGAGAGGAGGACCAAGTCTTTGACAATGTGTCCGCCGAGCAGTCGATGAATCAGGTTTCACCACACTTTGCGGTTGCCAATGCACCAGTTCAAAACACATCCTAGGAGCATACAATACCACCACAACCAGATAACCAAGAGACAGGCCCTCAAATGTGCAACAGCGTACGGTACCTGATAAATGAACGACGCTGAACAGTTACGTGGACACGCGTCTGGTTATTGATCTTTGACTACGTCGATTGCGATTGTCCACCACGCTTATTACTAATCAAAGTTCACAACGCACAAATTACATTACCATCAAATTGCCGAATATATGAGGTACGAAGGCATTGCGAGATCACATCCCTGCATGTCGTTACCACAAACTCGCAACGTCACTGCTATTTCGAGACGGGCCGAGGCTAGTCAAAATCTGAATCGGGAAAATTGTCCTGCTCCAGATTACAAGACAATCGGACCGGCCACGTGATGTCCACTAGGAGCACCGTGTGATTGACTACCAGCAACTAGGTCCACACTTGGACCATCTAATTGTCGCTCAAGCTCCTTGTTTGAACGAATCAAGTGAAAAGCTTGGTGGAGAAACGTACTTGTAAATCTGCATACGCTGCGGCTGCTTGCTGCCATAACCACAACTGGACGTGTATATCCGTCATGGAATCCCTGTCCAAGGTTTGAATTCAACCTCTACCGGAATTAAATATGTATCCGGTATAGGTCTGAGATGTGTACCAGGTAATAAGCACTTCATTCTCTTACCTGCAAAGAGAGTCTTTGGTGCTCCTTACATCTATTCAACCAGTAATCTTAAATACTCGCCATTCATCCACTTACAATGAAGTCAACACTCCTCGCTTCCATGGCCCTTGTAGCTCTCGTATCAGCCTCACCCGTTGATTCTCTTGGGAAGCGCTCCGTGACCTGTCTGAAGGTCGGCGCCACAGCAACCGCATCGTGGAAGAATAGCGCGGGTAAAACATGCAAATGGACCGGCATCGTAGGCAGCAACTTTGGGACAAATAGTGTCACTGGTGGAGAGTGCGTCTTCCTCTACCACTCTGAATGGGCCGATGAGTACGAGTAGAAGCTAACGACGTATAGCTACTCATGCAACGGTCGCTGCGGCGCAGGCTGCTCGGGTACAGCACTCGGTAACGCGTATACCCAAGACTGCTTCTCACACGATATCTGTTCGTGGTTCAATAATGCTTCTGGTGGCGCTAGGTACATCTCAAACACTTAATCTAGTACTGTGACGATACTGACAGATACTCTAGCGATGCAAACTGTGGCTCAGCCTTTAACTCTGCGGTTGATGATACTCTCTTTGGCACTGCGAATGGCTGTGGGCAGACAAATCCTTCCAATACGGCATCGAAGCCTTCGACAAGTCCGGTCTGTTCGTAATTTTGGATGCAGGAGTAAGGCGTACGTGTTCAATTGTTAGTGTTTGGGTAGCGAGGGTCCTGATCAGTTAAGTCAGTATGGTACGTCCAATGACTGGCGCCAACATGAAGACCCTTTACTTTTAAACCCCTCTCTTATTAAAACGGCCTCACTTTTGATTTGTAGTGTAAAGACCCTGCTTACTTGCAACTAATGTGCCCACGTTCGCTCTTTCCACACTCCCACAGTTACCTCGATAATCTCCCACTTCGATCCGCTCAACATGCTGACCCGGTATAGAAAGAACAAACTGCTCTTCTTCACGTTCCTAGTGGTCTTGCAAATTTTCTTGCAAGTCACCATAGGTCTCGTGATATATGCCGTTTACAGCATGGGGAGATGCGTACTATCACAGCTATTCGAATACCTGCCAAACCGGGTAGTTGAGAATGTATGGCAAATCGTCATAGTTTTCGTCATCCTGTTATGAGTTTTCTTTTATATCTAGGGTTTTCTGTGGCGCGGTTGGGTATAGGACCTTGTCAATGGTTCGTAGCTCGACCCTCTTCAACAGAGTGGATAGCTCAACCAGGGCTTCGAAAGACCAGTCTCCAGCACTTGTACAAGAAGCGAAACTCTTCGTTTGAAAGACGTTCCCAATCGCCCATCGAACTACAATTCTCTCCACCGCACACTGCCGGAGATGGTCAACATGAAATCGTCCCTGCTTTCTTCAGCTCCGCTCGCCGTCACCACAGCGTGGATGACCATTACCAACGGCCAGCTAGTCACCCCTGCATCCGTACGTCCTCTGTCGCCCAGTACTACTGGCTTGCAAGTGACTCCACTGTTGGGAAACCGTACCTCTATTCTCGAGCATAGTCCAGCAATTACTATGCCGGCAGCGTTACCGTCAAGTGCTGACCGTTTTGTTACTCTGGGGCATGGTCCGGCAATCCAAACAAAGCCGACAGCTGCTGCGACTCTGAAAGACGAAAGGTGCCCTCTCACCTTTGGACATGGTCCGGTGGTCCTCTCAACTCAGACATCAATGCCCTCTTTCACGGTCGAGGGGCATCCCCTAACACTCGCGGATGGTCCTGATGAGGTTCCAACGCTACAGCCTACTGCATCTCTGCTCAAAAAACAGCTCGTCTCCACTATTGAACATAGGTCAACAACTATAGAAATGCAGGTGTCCACTGCGTCCATACCAGTTTTAGAGTACCCGTTTGCCCTTGGTCATGGTCCTGTTGTATCCTCATCTCGGCTTGTTAAGGAGCACCATTTCAAAATCCAACGCAGCCCGACGATCGTTCTCACGAGCACGCAATCAACAAGCGCTCGAGAAGGCCATGTTGAATCAACTGTGTCGGCGGCTCCGTCAACGCTTGTTATTGTGGGCAGGCAGTCATCTCCAACAAAAGTTGCCCCTGTCTTCAGGACGCCTTTACCGAAGAACTATAGTGTCCCAGGAGCCAGAAGTGATCCAAAAAGCGCAGTAATTAATACTGATTCAGGGCGGTGGAGCAAGACCCGGCAGTGGATCAAAAATTGGATAGGCTGGCGAACTGACTACAACAATCCAAACGACCATGGTGTCGCGGGTACCAAGCTAAACTACATAATGCCGGGTGACCGGAAGCCTAATGTTCACACCAAAACCAGGTCTAACAAATCTGTCGAAATCATCTCTAAGTTCCTCGATTACGCACTCACGGACTGCCACCCCGATAGTGGTGGGTATGTCTACTTCACCGTCTTATTGCCAGATGGTGGGCTCGCTCGTGATTCTAAGAGACGGAGGATGCTCTTATATGTCAAAACGGAATGGTCACTAACATACTCCGAAACCTTGCGGAAGGCATTGCTCAATGATGCGGAAGTCTTCCCTGGCTGTCCGAGTGGTCATTGTATTAGCAAAATGATACCGGGTACTAACCTTCGTCTGGAATATGTCAAGAATCCACATGTGTTCCGAGCAAACTGGCAGGATGGCCGCTGCGGGTATCTTGATATACAGAAATTTAATAGAATGGCCACCCGGCTTGGCACTTTCGGGTATCTCTACAAAGGCAGCGCGCCAGATATTCGCGTGGTCGACTTCGTGGAACAGCAGTTGCTGACTACTTACCCAAAACTCGAAATCGGCCTAATCTGCGTATCTACGCTTGGTTTCATTTCAGGAATCTATCTCCTTTACGTGTTTTATGTGGGCTCTTTATGCAGCTGGTATGGGCCATACGCAATTGGCAGAGTGATTACAGATGGAGCGAAAAGGTGCGTGGCGAGAGCCCGAAATGCCGAGTGGAATAGACTGGGAGGAGTAAGCAAGCATTATGGAAGCACACAAGACGAGTTTGCCGAAGATTGTCCACTACAACCTCACTCCCCTCGTCCTTACTCGCAGAGTTTAGTAACTCCACCTCCTGCGTACGCGCCAGTAGAGCCTCCCCGGGTCTTCAGAGAGGTTGAGGAGCTGAGAGAGAGGCCGTTCGAAACGTACATGCGAGATGGGATGGTCACAATTCTATGATTCAACTTGCCCCAGTATTTTACACTAAAAGGCGCTATGTCTCTCGTGCCAAGGTCTGGAGAGATGTGTATTTCCTTTCTCATGTGTTCTTAATCTGAAGCTTGAGGGCAGATATGGTTGCCAGATCTTGCATGTCAAATATAGACAGAATGGTCGACCTCAATAACCTTGACATTTTGGGCTTCTCTAAGATATTTTTCATCGTATAAATAGCCGTGGTTGAACCTTGCGATCAAAGGAATACATTGTTGTTTATCCTGCTCAATAGATGTTCTGTGCCAAGCACAAGGAATTTATGACGTCAGCGCCTCGTTCAGCTCCTGGCTGTTGCCTACAACATGTGAATCATACCATCGGCTCCAAAATCCACAGCGTCCAACATGCTCTAGGAGCGATCCATTGCCTACAATGTTATCGCGTCCAGAATGGCAGCATGCTAGTTGGAAACCACTGCAGGGGTTGACACGGTACTTCGAGGATTCTTCTTCAATCACTGCAGATCATCGAGGGAATGCTAATATTTCATTAGAAGACCATGTCTCACATCATATCCTAAGACAAGTGTCCTCCACAGCTTGAATCAAGCTCCATGGGTGAATTTGGTCAGGTATACAACACTTCAAGCCGGTGAAGATAAAACTGGTCATATTAGCGCTGGTCCAAACGAAGGAATTCTCTTTTTCAATAATGTGTTTCCGATTTCCATTCGAAGAATTCTGGGGCTGCCAGCGCCGCGACTACTGGATCGCCTTGTTGCTCCAGCCATAAGGGGAACTGGTCCGCAAGAGGTTGTTGAAAGGGTCAAAGCAAAGAAAGGTCTACAGATCACTGTCATTGAGGTCTTACCACGCATGCGAGAAGGAGGCGCATTCGTCAAATTCACTCATGATGGGACTTCATCGACCTCTGAAATTGAAAAAGTACTTCAGCAATATTTGAGAGACGAACCTGTCAAGCCATGGTGGGCGCCATTCCGCCAGATGCGTACTAAAATCGTCAAGGGCCGTCCCTGGGTTGAGGATATGATGCGAATGCCAGCCCCACGGCTCCGAGTTGAGTTCATCTCTGGAGAACCAGGAGGCAACCCCGCCGATGCTGTCGAGTTGTCACAGGAAGAACTCTTTCAATTCTTCCGGCCTTACGGGAAACTATCGGATATAGTCATGCAACCTCCGGATTCGAAAGTGTTGCCAAAGTTCGCATACCTTGACTTTTCGACTATGGGTAGAGCCATCATGGCCAAGAACTGCATGCATGGCTATCTAGTCTCACAGGCTGAAGGTGGTGGGGCAAAGGGCACAATCCTACGTTTGCAGTATGAACAGAAGATCAAGCCAAGATGGATCAGAGACTGGCTATTCAGCCATCCACGCATCGTCATTCCTATCCTTGCAGCGATCATAGCTGGCGTTACAGTCGCAGTCTTCGACCCAATTCGAACCTTCTTTGTTAAGGCGCACATTACCGGGGTGTTACACCTGAAGAATAACAGGCTATACAAATGGCTTAAAGGGTATGCTGAAGACTTTATCCACGGCAGAAAGGACGACGAAGAAGCCGGCATGGACGCTATCTGGGACGATCGGAAGAGCAACATCGAGCAGGTGCAGACATGGCTTATGGAGACGGCTGATACCTTTATTATCGTACAGGGCCCCCGGGGGTCTGGTAAAAGAGAACTTATTGTAGAACAAGCCCTTGCGGACAAAAAGCTTAAGCTCATCATCGATTGCAAACCTATCCAGGAAGCTCGTGGAGACAGCGCGACTATCAGCGCTGCCGCCAATTCTGTTGGCTACAAGCCTGTATTCTCCTGGATGAACAGCATCAGCGGCATGATTGACATGGCCGCCCAAGGTGCAACAGGTGTCAAGACAGGTTTTTCCGAGACACTTGATTCTCAGCTCAGCAAGATCTGGAATACTACTACCACCGCACTCAAGCAGATCGCACTCGATAACCGACACAAGACTGATAAAGACGCGAACCTGAGTGATGATGAGTGGCTGGAAGCGCACCCAGAGCGCCGACCTGTTGTAGTCATTGACAACTTCTTGCACAAGAGCAACGAAGGTGGTATAGTATACGACAAGATTGCTGAGTGGTAAATCACGGCTGTCCTCACAAATTGTTTGCCAGACTAATAACAATGAACAGGGCCGCTCGCTTGACGACTGCAAACATCGCACACGTAATCTTCCTAACCAATGACGTCTCATTCAGCAAGTCACTCTCAAAAGCTCTGCCCGATCGCGTTTTCCGTCAGATCTCCCTCTCGGACTGTTCGCCTGAAGTTGCCAAACGCTACGTGATAACCCATCTTGATGCTGACGTTCTGGACGATCCTGTGCCTCATGGACAGGAGCCCAAGCCAATACCTTCGCAATCACGCACTGACCTGGACGAGTTGGACACTTGTATTGATTTGCTTGGAGGTCGACTTACAGACCTTGAGTTTCTCGCAAGAAGGATCAAGACGGGCGAGACACCCCAAAAAGCAGTCCACGAGATGATCGATCAGTCCGCCTCAGAGATACTGAAGATGTACATCTTTGGTGCGGAAGACGAGAGCGGCAGTAGGCATTGGAGCGCCGAGCAAGCATGGATGCTAATCAAGGAGCTTGCACAGAAGGAGAGCTTGCGATACAACGAAGTCTTGCTTGACGACATCCTGAAGACGGGCGGCGAGACTGTTCTGCGTGCGCTTGAGCAAGCCGAGCTCATCTCTATCATTACGGGTCCCAATGGACGACCGTCAATCATCAAGCCTGGAAAGCCTGTGTACCATCCAGCTTTCAAGCGTCTCACAGAGGATAGGGTACTAAAGAGTCGCCTAGACCTCGCTATCCTTACCCACTTGACCAAGATTGAGAGTGCGACTATTGATAAGTGCGAGAGTGAATTGTTGCTGCTCAGCAAATTGAAGGGCCAGCCTGCGCAGATGGTGGGAAGGGCGAACTACTTGCTGAACAAAATGATGGTAAGCCAGGAAAAGGTAGAGAAATATGAGACAGAAATGAAGAGGTTAAAGAAGATTCTTGGTCGAGAGTATTGATGTAGTTAGACCTGTAAAGATAGTGATTTCTTATCAATCTATTCAGATATGTAGCAGATCCCAAATTTGATATTTATTGCTCTATGACTTGCTCTTGCACGTGCACCTAGCTGTTGATCCTGCTGTCTCAATGTTTAGAATGTTTTACTATTTCCATATGTCCTCCTGTTTATTTTCTATATGCTTTCTGGTCTCGAAGCACTTTGATGATGATGAAAACGAATCCTTTGAACTCTCTTCTCACTTTGCATATCACCCCTAGCTCAGGAACGAAATTCCTTCGTCCCACGTCATTGGCGCTAATGTTGGCTTCCACTACCGCGGTCCGAAGTCCGTGCAAGACCATACAAGTCCGTGCATCCATCGAGCCGAGCTCGCCGCGAACACGCGAACTCCAAGCTCTCTAACTTCATTGACTTTTCCGCGACTGCCATTGTGCACCACCTCGACGTCCATCACTCCTGCCTTCAACACATCCATAGCGTCACCTCGTACTCCGTTCATATTTCGAAAAAATGGCCCCTCTCACAGACTCAGCGGTCTCTGACCTCCAGAGCACCGTCTCTAGACTCGAGAGGCGCATTGCAGAACTCGAGACCAGGCTGCAGGGCCAGGTCGGCATTGCGGATCGATCACAAGAGAGCATCAGGATGATTTTGATGGGGCCACCTGGAGCTGGTACGTCTGCCGAATAACTGCATGCCTAGATTGGAATTTTGCTAATATGTTGCATAGGCAAGGGCACACAAGCGCCGCGGATCAAGGACAAGTTCTGCGCATGCCATCTTGTACGTCGCATATCAGAAAATAACGGTCCAGAGAACCTTGGTCACTTGAGAATGGCAAGACTGATCTAGACAGGCTACTGGAGACATGCTTCGCGCACAGGTTGCCGCAAAGACAGCGCTCGGCCGTGAGGCTAAGAAGATTATGGATGCTGGAGGTCTTGTCAGTGACGAGATTGTGATCAACATGATCAAGACTGAGCTCGAGACCAATCAAGAGTGCAAGAATGGGTATGTTGGACTTGAATTGGCCTTCAATTTCTTGTTTGTTCAACGCGCTTGAGAAAAATAGCTGACCTGTTCTATTCCTTAGCTTTATTTTGGACGGTTTCCCACGAACCGTTACTCAGGCCGAGAAGCTCGATGATATGCTCAAGGCTACGCAGAAGCCTCTGCAGCACGCTGTTGAACTGCAGATCGACGACTCACTCCTTGTCTCGCGCATCACTGGCCGTCTTGTTCACCCCGCTTCTGGTCGCTCATACCACAAGATTTTCAACCCTCCCAAGTCTGACATGATTGACGACGTTACTGGTGAGCCGCTTGTCCAGCGCTCTGACGACAATGCCGATGCGCTCAAGAAGCGCCTTGTGACATATCACGCCCAGACTGCACCTGTTGTCGGGTACTACCAGAAAACTGGTATTTGGAAGCCCATTGATGCGAGCCAAGAACCCGGCCAGGTCTGGAAGAGTTTGCTCAAGGTTTTTGAAGGCAAGACCTACATTGCTGGCCAGACGGGCAGCCTGTTGAACAAGGTTGGCCTCAAGAACTAGAATATCCGAAAATAGTCTTGAGAGATGTGGGAGAGCAGGATTGAATGGTCGTAAGCAGCGCGAACACATTCAAGGACATGTATCGGTTGTGCTTGGAGCAGCGGAAAAGTCGACTTCCATTTGCTTTAGCATGGTGGATGCACATGGTGGAATACGACTTCAAAGGTCTTTGTACTTGTAAAGGCGATTCTTTTGGATCTATTCGCGGGTGCATTGGGAGGAAGTTGAGTTTCTTTAATGTATGTTCAAACAACTCTGTACATCTGGTCAAGATACCTCGAGACTGGAATGAAGGGAGTTCTAGAAATATATATGCACCTCACAACCCTCGCACAGTATGTTCGAATTATCATGTTTTGAGCTCTCGGGTACACAATGTTCGAACCTCCTATTTGTATCCTTAAACTGGATGGTGCAGCAGGCAGCCGCTGACGCGTGCCGTTGTCTATTGTGCCACAATGTGTCTGTCTGTTGGGCTTGGCTTGCAGCTCGGGCTTTAGCCACCTAATCCCGACCCCAGCATCATCCCAAAAAGTGGTATGGTACGTTGACACATCCTCCACAGTTTCCACAATTGCATCCACCCTATTCATGCTGAGTCTCAGGCACACTTCCTGCCATACCTACAGCTTTCCCTATATCTAACTTTCGTTCCGGGCGCGAACATCAATACGGCGCATCATAACTCGCACCGTACCCTCTAGCATAAAGCGCGACCAAACACGATCAAACCCTATCCCTGAACTAAGAAAAACAATGTCTAGTCGTTTCGGTCGCGACACAGCTCGTGATGACCTATTCAGCAGCTATAATCGGTCTGCGTCGCCCTCGAAAAGCAAAAACAAGAGCCGTGCGTCACCTTACAACAGCACAGGAGGCTACGGTCTGCCTCCCTCGTCGGATGGACCAGGTTTTTCTGCGTACCCCGGCGCGAGCATGAATGGGAGCCTGTACGGCTCAAATAATGGTGGATATGGGTCAGGAGTTGGGAGGGATGCAGGCTTGGGCGGCTTGGGAGGGGGGTACAGGTCAGCTACACCAAATAGTAAAGGACAATATGCAAGTGCGACGCTCGATGAGCTCGAGAGCCAGAATGAGGAACAGACAGGCGTATTGATTGGGAAGGTTAAGATGCTGAAAGATGTACGTCTTCCTCTTCCGTCAGGGACCCTTTACCCTCTCCTTTATTCTTCCATCCCCGTCCTTTTCCTTCTTACCCTCTTTTGACTGTCTGTAAGCTTGCTCATTTATTATAGTTGACGCATCTCATCGGCGACGAAATTCGCGACTCAACCACCCTTGCCGAGAAAATGAACGACCAATTCGAGAACAGCAGGAACAAGATCAAGGGCACTATGAACCGGATGCTCAGAATGGCGAAGAAGACGGGGGTTGGATGGAAGGCGTGGGTTGCGTTTTTTGCCGCGCTGGTATTGTTGTTCTGGTGGGTGTGGCTGGGGTGATATTCTGTAGGTGGATGCTAGAGGTCAGGGTGGGAGAAGAGGAAGAGATAAGTCTGTGTATTTTGTTCGCATTGGCGTGGCGTTGGAGCGTTTGATAACGCATTGTTGGTTTGAGATGACATGACTGGCATGAGAAGATTTCGGGCAGATTTATGGCTGATAGTAAAATCGTCGTGTGCATAGAATATGTACATGTGTATGTCCAAACAATCATTCGAGCGCAACTTTGAGATTGGCAGAAGGCTGCAGTTGCCACCACAGAAAATTTGGAGCTGTTCCCTGCTTTACCCGCCGCTTTTGCATAACATTGGACTGCGTGTCTAATATGTTTACTTGCGAACCACCCGCCTGGCGCGCTATCTTTTTGGCAGCTATAGTACAGAGGTTCTGAGCTTGCTAGCGAGGTCTATGGCTAGTGATGATGAAAGAAGAGCTGAAGACTAGTATCAACAAAACAACCAGTGAACAAGAGTGAAATTCTGTTGTTGACGGTGGGTTAGAGGTACCCACGGCACAGGCGGCAAAGAAGGCCCAGACTTTAAATATGAGGGAGAAGGTAGGAGTTGAGATGTCGCTGTCTGGCTTTGTACTGAATTAGAGGCGGACATTGTACCCTCAGTCGACAGTAGGTGTAGAGAGAACCTGAGCGTATAAAGGCATGGCTGTTCACTACTAACACAGCACGTCAAGCATCGCCTATTTCTAGTGCAAGAGTACGATATCCGGATGTGACAAATGTTCTATGATGACATCAGGCTAGTGTATTGATATCAATATCCTTTTGTATTTGGAGTTGTGTATGTCGAGAGTAATGGAGCCTTGTCGTTATGGAGGGATTCTTTTATCATCCTTTAGTTGAGATTACTTGTTGTCCTGAACGTTTAAACGTTCTTCGCTTCCACGGGTTCATTTGTTTGTTCTTGAAGCTGCTTTGTTCATTCATTGTACATATTCACTGTTTCCATTTGGCACCATGTTGTCATGGTCCTAGGGAATTGAAACTTTATTGGGCAATTCATAGCAGTATCATAAATCTACTGGCAACGCCTTTGTTACAACAAAAAGTGACATCGCTCTCCGTCTCAGCGTTGATTGGTACAAGTACTTTCGTCAACAGCCTGGCATCTAACAGCAGCAGCGCAACAGCATACTCAACGCGAACGAAGCACTAACTAAAGATACAATCTTAATTTACGATCATTCAAGGGTAGTAACTCCGTGTGAGCGAACCGATAGACTTTGGAGTTAAATAGCACACCAACAGGGATCCTCGAGAGCCCGAAGCTGGCGACAGATGCGACGAAGATCTGTGCCACGCACAGAATATGGTAGTTCACTAAGTTGACAGCCGGAGCGGAAAGCAGTGCCATTTTCCTCAGCTGTAAAGGGAAGCTGATGGCTTTGAGTGTTATTTTTGGGGAGTATGAGGTTGATAGGACGTTGGGGGACAGATCGAGCGGTCGATACACATATCTCTTCCATCACAACATGTGCAGTGCCAGATCTTATTCAGGGCAGCCTCGATCGCACATCGACACCCTTTGACTTTGTGGAGGGTTCATCAGATCTCTTGATTGAAAGGGAGTTGAGCATGCTCAGGGCCCGTACAGTCCTTGCGTTCAAATGCCGATGTGGAGTCAATGCCCAGCTGACATCATCTCCAACCACTTTTCGAGTGTAGATTGAGGCTCAACAGCACCTCCACATGCCATCGTTTCTCTCCAATCCCATGAGTTTGCAGCCAGCAAAGCCACATTGGCTGCTGAAGATGTAGTTGTGAAGGATTTCGCACCAATCAGCAAGCCTAACATCCGGCTGACATCCGAATCGACTACTGTAAACAGAAATGCGGCCCGTCCTGCCCGACTCGGTATCTATTTACCCCGAAACTTGCCAGTTCGTCCCCGCAAAATGCAGCTCACGCGAGTCGTGGCGTTGCGGGAGTACAAGATGTCGGCGTCTGCTTTTCGGCTGCTGGCAATTGCGCGTTTTTCTTTTCCTCCTCGTTTAACAGTTTTTGTATAGCATTGTTGATTGTTGCTGTTATTTCTGAGCTCATAAAGTGTTCCACATCACGAGTCATACTTTCAAATTCGCATAAAATGGCGAAGGTATTTGACTACGCGGAAGGTGAGTAACTTGCATAAACTGGGTCCGCCGAGTCCACTGCATTAATTGGATATGCTGACAACCAAATAGTTGCAAAGCACAACACAGCAGAGAGCTGTTGGGTGGTTCTGTATGGCGACGTCTATGATGTAACACGATTCATCCCCGAACATCCAGGTGGCAGCAAAGTCATTCTCCAACTCGCCGGTACCGATGCAACAGAAGAGTATGATCCGATTCACCCGCCAGGCATTCTCGAGGAGAACCTCAAACCTGAGGACAAACTTGGCAAGATAAACCCTGATTCGCTGCCCAAGGAAGAGAAGACACCTGTAGCAACGGGTAACGCTAAGGACGAGGGGCCAGTAGATCTAGAGAGCATACTCAACATTGACGAAATCGAGGAAGTGGCAACAAAGAACATACCTTACAAAGGGTGGGCATACTACTACTCCGCCTCAGACGACCTCACATCAAAGGCCTTTAATGGCGCCGTATACCGCCAGATCCTCCTCCGCCCCCGCGTATTCATTGACTGCGTAGCGTGCGACACATCAACCTCTTTCCTCGGCCACAAAGTCAAGCTACCCATATATGTCTCTCCTGCCGCCATGGCCCGCCTTGCTCATCCAGATGGCGAATGGGGCATTGCGCAAGCCTGCGAAAAGTTCGGTGCCATGCAGATCATCTCTCAGAACGCCTCTATGACGCCCGAACAGATTGTCGCAGATGCAAAATCGGGGCAAGTTTTTGGCTGGCAGCTATATGTTCAAAATGAGCGAGCAAAGAGTGAGGCCATTCTTGCGCGCATGAACAACCTCGACCCTATTAAATTTATCTGCCTTACCCTTGATGCACCGGTGCCAGGTAAGCGTGAACACGATGAGCGCAGCAAGAACGTCGGCTCCAACCTCCCTGTCCGCGCAGCGGTTCAAGAAGACCAAAGTGTCAGTAAAACCTCGTCAGACGCAAAAACACCTAAACTGGCGGGCGTCGGGCAGAGCCTCTTCTGGGGCACCGCTGCAGACCTCACATGGCGCTCCACCCTGCCCTGGCTGGCGCAACACACAAACAAGCCAATCGTGCTCAAGGGTATTCAGACACACGAGGATGCGTACCTGGCGAGCTGCTATGCACCGCAGGTCAAGGCGATTATTCTTTCGAATCATGGAGGGAGAGCGCTTGACACTGCTCCTCCTGCAGTCCACACATTGCTTGAGGTTAGAAAGTATTGTCCAGAGGTTTTCGATCGCATTGAGGTATGGGTCGATGGTGGGATCAAGCGCGGCACGGATGTCGTCAAAGCTTTGTGCCTGGGTGCGAAAGGCGTTGGTCTTGGGAGAGCGGCGTTATTTGGATTGGGTGCTGGAGGCAAGGAGGGCGTTGAACGGGTGCTTGAAAGTAAGTTCAACCGCAAGCGTCAGCGAACAGAGCTCAACGTACGAGTGAAAGGTCCAATGCTGACTCAACTCTAGTCCTGAAAGCGGAAACAGAGACCTGTATGCGTCTGCTCGGTGTCGAAAGGACAGACCAGCTTGGTATGCAGTACATCAACACGCGAGTTGTCGAGCGCGACATATATGATGGACCATCGTTCGACCGGGTGGCCGTCGAGCACGCTGCTAAAGGGATTGTGAAGGCAAAGTTGTAGTAAAGGCGTAAAAACACAACAATACCACACGATACGATAATACATCACATCACTGCTTCCGGGTTTTCACTACCAAGACTTATGAGATGTTCGCTTGCAGCCGCACCAATGAGACAGACAGATACACCTGCCAGTTGTCTACAAGATATATAGCAGTATCAGGGAATTTACGAAGCAACAAGTACGTAAAGCACTTTTGTGTTCTGGAAGACTGCAAGATGGTGATTTGAGAAGAGATGAATGGCAAGTTCATGTCTTCTGTACAATGTTCGAACCAACACGCGCTAATCTATCGTGAAGCCTTTGAAAACTTTTCATATATGTCGATGAGTTCAGGAGTATGATGTCGAGGCATACGTGATACGGGACACCTTTCCTCCATATACGGCCTGACAATAGTCTTTGGAGATTAGAAAGCCGTGTCATGTGACCGGCGAGACAAGCAATTTGATTTCTAGGGAAGCGTAAGTAAGCGACCAACAAGAAACAGTGAATCAAACTCACAGCCTAGTTGACGAGTATAGGCACGGCAGGCGGTGCAACAGAGCGCTGAGGCTCTGTGGTGACGGACGTCTGCATTGTGCTGGGCGCAGTAGGTGGAAACGTAGGATCAATGCTAGACTTCCAAGTCTGGCAGTAGTGCATGTCGCAATCGAGCGAGACGTCAGAGTGGACAACAGGATGATGCTCAATAGAATCAATAGGACCCTCAGGATCAACTGGCTGACCAGGCCCACGCCACCAGTCCACAGGCACACCGGCTTTACGACCTTCCATTGAGCCGGCCTCGGTGGCAAGTGCGGGCACAGGAGACATAGCTGGGAGCTTGATAGACTCTTTCTCTGTAGAAGGAGTGGGTATGGAAATGGGCAGGATAGAGACGATGGCCTCATCCGTTTCAATGGAAAGTTCTCCAATTGTAGAGGTAGTCGTAGCACGAACAAAGTTCGCAGTACCACGCTGAACATGCTGATCGCTGCTCTGATCGCACGGGTAGTCGTTGCGCCAGCACTCAACGGAGGTGGTGAACTGGGAGTACGAGGGGTCGGAGTATATTGATGGAGGAATGATTGAAACCGTGACAGGCAGAGCCTGCAAGAAGCGGCCGCGGTGGGGCTCGCTGAACAGCGCCTTGGTATACGAAGTAGAGAACGTGTCGTACACTACAGGCGATAGACCAGTGCGGTTGTTCAGGATAAGAGGATCATTACCATTCTGTGCAGCGGCAAGGCTGACAAGCCCAATGGCGCTGAGGGTGAGGTTGTTGACCTTCATGTTGACTGACTGGGATGTAAGTCAAGTTGAGGAAACAGTGAAGTGGGGTGAAGGAAAGTGGCGAGGTCAAGCCCGAGAGGTTTTTTATACCTAATGTGCGCACAGGCGGTGTCAATTCAACCTTCACTTGCTGTTCTTAGGGTTCCAATAATTGAATTGGAGCATGATAAAAATATAAGGTATGACGTAGTTCGCAAACAGAAAGTGCGGTGGGGGAAGTGAAGGTGAAGAAGGAACGGACCGAGGTGTTGTGAAAGGGTTACCTGCAGGATGGCTCATAGGAGAGAAAGAAGTCTGTATGTATACTACGTAACTGAGCTGGCAATGTGAAATGAAGCACCATATTGTACACTTTACGTTACCCTTCAAAAGAAATGCTAGATTCCCTTCTATGCCCAGTTGACACCGAATCAGATCAAGAGGTTCTTCGTAAATCCTTCCAGGGCCGCCCGGTATGGCTGGCTGTACTCAATAGCAATCTGTTGGTTATACCAATTGTGTCTGGCATTATGATCTGAAACCAAGTTGTGTGCCAGCTCATGACAGTAAGTCAAGAACCAACTGTCAAGAGCTCGCAGTCTGCCCTCCCGGTTGCCAAAGTTCTGCGAGTGCAATGCTATGAACCACGCCAGATTGAAAAAAAGACTGCCATTCAGGTTGAAAGCGACAGTGTTGGATTTGCCATCAAGAAATATATTGACAGCTGAAGGATTGACCTTGAAGATGCCAGTCAGTCCGAAGATCAGCGGCAAGAAATTGTTGAGCTGTGGCTGGAGTTCAGCAGGCGGCATAGCTTCATCACGGCCGTAGTAGATGTCGACGTGCTTTCCGTTGAATGGGACAGAGAAGGCTTTGTGTAGGTTCTCCCATTGTTCACCATTACAGTAGCCGCCGCGGTCGAGCTCTGTCGGGTCTTGGTGGTGCTTAGTATTGACGTTTTGCTGTCCGGCGGGCCGACACTCTTTGATGGCATTCTGTATGTTCGACTTTGTAGCTTGAATGTCGCGACTGATCTGCGGACCATCAGTGCCCTTGTTTTCATTCGCCGAAGAGTTCTTGAACCCAAGCTTCTTTGCCCAATTGTTGATGAGGCCATTATCCATTGATTGTCGGTGGTTGTTGGCAATTTCCATTGAAGTTTCCGGGCTGTTGCCAAAAGCACCAGGCATGTTGTTGGACTTCTCAGGCGTGGCAGGTGGCGGAATGTTCTCGATGTCTCCTGCCTTAACAATAGTCGATTTTGTCTGTTCCTCAGCACGTTGGCGCTCCTCCTGCTCTTGCTCCAACTCTTGCTGCCTTGCAATGCGAGCTTCGTGCTCTTTCCGACGAAGAATTCGCTCCACATTGATACCCTTCTGTTGCAACCTTCGCAGCGGTTCCGTCAGAATACGCTCCAAAGCGATCGTGTCGTTCTGTTTTGGTCGCGTGATTAGGAGCCTGACAAGCTCTTTCGAAACCTCATACAGATCGTATTTTGGTGTCACGCTCAGTACATAACCCGCAGCCCGCATCTTGAGTATGATTGCTGTCTTCTTGGATGACGTTGCAACGTTTCGCTCAGCGAGTGAGTAACGTATAGAAATATCAGATACACATTGCACTGTCAGGTTAGATGCTAGCCACTTGGCATCATGCCTGATAGCCTTTGTTGAGCCGTCGCGCTCGTACTCGTGGAGAAAGAGCCGGGCGCGCTCCAAAATATCTTTGCGTAAGTGAATAGCAGGGCTTTGATCCCGAGCTACCGCACCGATAGTCTGATTGGTTTTGACGAGGTCTGATACTTTTTGCGCACCGAATCGTGAATAAAACTCTTCAAGCACCTCTTCCTGCGGTGCTGCGATAATATAATCGCGGAATCTATGGAGGTGATTGACATCGTCAATGATGACAATCTCCTTAGCGTTGTTCAGCGACCACTCGCGATGCACACCTGGTTCATCGAAGTCTTCAAAATCGTCTTCTATGGTCTTTTCATTCTTGGGGTCTTCCTTGATGTCTCTATAGCCCAGCAGTATCCTTGATGCCACTAGCTTCTCGACGAGACCTTTATCTTTCCACAGGGTAGGTGCATGTTCAGCCAGCTTCCGGAGCAAGTCTAGATACTTCTCTTGACCGATAGTCAAGAGGAAACGAGAAGGCTTCAAAGCCAAAAGCTCTGCTAGATCACGAGTGCTGGGTTCGTGCTTCGCCCCAATCTTCAGTAGGAACGCTGTCGCCTCCGCGCCATAATGAACATAATCAAGAATACCTCGGTACTCTTGGTCACGACCAACGAACACATGCTCAGGAGGATTGTAGTGATGAATGCGCATCTCGGTCTTGCCAGTCTGCCGCTTTGAGCTGTCTTCGAAACCACTGCAGCTTGGGTCAAGGTAATATTTCCTGAATATAGGTACGATATTGGCAGTCGATAAGCTAGTTAGAAGATTGCGAGACTGATCCAACTCAGTTCCCCGGCTGGCAAAGTATGCGAACTGCATTTCCGCATCTATCTTGCTCTTTGGTGGGTTCTTGAGTAATTGCTGGACACAAGGTGTAATGGCGGGGTCTCGTTTGACCCCAAACTTCTCAGCATGTGGACGGAGGTCAGATCTAAGAATAGCAAAGCCTAGGCATGCTGAGTTCTCGTTCATATAGCATTGAAAAGGTGCCACAAGATTTGGAAAAGGTGCTTGCTCTGTCGGAAGAATTGGAAAGGTAAGAGCCGCAAACTTAGCCACTTCCGCACCGTAGTTGTTCTTGTAGTAATTCTGCAGGAAATAATCCAAGGTTAATAGGTAAAGTTGCTGATCATTTGCTTGACCGGCGCGGTAAAGAGTATTTGCAATAATGGTGGAATCAGGCCACTGCTTCAACCCTAGGCGCAACAGAAGCGCCCCTTCACGGAGATTCGGTTTGAATTCGAATGGCAGCTTCACTTGATTCAGACCAAGAGACAGTATGGCCTGATCAGGGGCATAGAGTTCCGACGCTCTAAACGTCTGCCCCGTTTTCACAAGCTTTCCTTCTCCAGGTAAGAATGGCGTCTCCCGCAATCGATCCAGGTCTTTCTTCGGTATCTCGTCAATGACTGATGCGAAATACTTGATGAGATCCACATGGTTCCAAGATACTTTTTCAGAACCTTGTGCAGCATCGTTGTTCCGCATCCTATCAAACACCATCGGTAGGTCGATGGTCTTCCGAACACCTAGAGCTAGCAGAAACTTATCTTTTGAGCCAGCAAAAGGCTTTACTGTTGGCAGGTCGTCAAATAATTTCACGGTCGTAAAGTATGATTCTTGTGGGCGCCGAAACCCTATTTTAGTGGGCATAATGGCATGCGGAGTCAAGATCTTCACGACGGTTTCCTTGGAAGTCCCATCCAGCTGTTCCCAGCACTTCGATGCCAAACTGAGAACTGATAACGCCAGTGTTTCAGAAGTCGTGAACTCCGCCAACTGTGGTGGTGTCGTCAAGTGTCGGAGCCATCGAACCATGGATAATTCTATCCAGCCAAACATTTGCAGTTGCTTAGCTGTCATGCTTTTAGTGAAAGCGAAAGGTATGGTGTCGTATGGCAATGGCAACGTTGGAGTGATTCGAGCAGGGTTGACATAAGTGCTTATGTCTCCAAGGGCAAGAATCCTGCCAGAGTTCTTTTCTGGCTGTACGTCGATGTTTGCCACGGTATTCTCGAACAGACTTCGCGAACCGGGGATATCGATCTCGCCACTTTCAAGCTTTGCCCCACACCACCGCAGAAACTCGCCCAGTTCTTCCTCGTTAAGCGCACGAGATTCCAGCCCTTGGCGGATATCTTGCATCGTGAGCTCGGTAATGAACCCGCGCCTGTGCAAACTAAGCATAAAAGTGACTGCTTCAGTGGCTAGCCGCTGAGGTACCATGGGAACCTCGCCGAGGAAGCTCAATGTCTCTGCAGGCATTCGCACATTTTTGCTAGCCAAAACTCCTTTGGTTGAAAGAATTGCAATTGAGCGTTCCTTGGAACAATTCCAGAAGGCTTCATCGATTTTCTCACCTAGAGCCGTCGATGGGTGAGATGCGTTCGCCGTATATTGCTGCAGGATGTAGATAGCCCTTGGAACCAATGCATCCACAGACTCTTCCCTGACACGAGCTTGAATCTCAGCCATTTCAGACACATAAGATATGCGGCAGGCTAAACCAGCTACACGCAAAATTTCGATATTCCAAGTGGATATGTATCGTGCATTCATGTCAATGTTCTCGCGTTCGACTGTTGGAATCAGGGATGGGGCGGAGATGTGTGCCAGGTAGCCCGTTGTCTGAGCCGTCGGGAATCCAATGAATATGCGACCTGATTTTGTAGGCAGCACTTCCGCAAAGATCTTCGTAGACAAATCTGCAGTGTTACCGGAACCAGTTGAGAGCATGGCTGACGGGTCCTGATAGGGAGAGGTCAATAGAGCAATCTTTGTCGACTTTGGGGGCGACTTCTTCGTTGCTCGCTCGATTTCGGCAGCAAACTTCTGCGAAACCTTGGTGGAAGCCTCTACTGTGTAGAACTGCAAGAAAATTGTGCCTTTCGATTCGCCTGAGATTGCTTGATCCGAAACCAGTTTTTCTGTAGATGATGGCTTAACAGGCTTCATGGCAGGTTGTGAAGCTGGAGATGAGAACTTTGAAAAGAAACTCCTCAAAGTAGTCCCAGCATTCCGAACTTCTTGCTGTACTAGATCGGCAGCACGCTTTGGAGGCAGTTGTGCCGAAGCGATTACATTCAGCCACTCCGCATCTATCTGCGAGTGTTGTCGTGTGACGTGTGTGACACGCATGAGACCACCCTCTGTCTCGGTTTTGAGCCCTTGCGGTACTCGAATGTCTTCGGGAGGAGAAATCCTTTTTGAGAAAGACGCAACCACATAATCATCTATATGCAACTCAATGTTTTCGAGCCCAACAAACGTCAGACTAGTTGCCAAGAATTGGCAGAGGTTCGGTAGGTTAGGCAGTTTCGAGGGGCTGTAAGATGATGAGGCCGGATTTGCTTGCCGATAGTCCAAAGAAAAGATGGTCATCGTTGTATCATGGCCCTCAGGGACGGATGCTATCTTAGTAGAGAGGGTGTTCCCTTTCCAGTAGAAGGCCATGGTGTTTTTCCCGGAAACCACAAAAGGCTCATCACAGTCAGCAAAAACGCTGTAGAAGCCTACCCCAAAAGCACCAATCTTTGTTTCATCAGGGTTGCCATCCGCGATACTCTTCAGCCGGCTCCAGTCCGCGGCAGTAAATGCCTCACCGTTATTGGTGACTACCAGTCTCTTTAAAGTGTGATTCTGAATAATGTGTTTGAGAAGTACAGAATCCTCGGCTCCTTGGGGCGTTGGAATGCTTAACGAAGGGTCCGTCTCCAGCCTGATAGTAACAGTAGTAGCTTTGGCATCGGCAGCATTCTGTATCAGCTCTCGCAATGTCGTATGTTCGCTTGAGTATCGTGCTAGAACCTTGTCTATCAACGCCCTAGTGTTGACTGTGACCTCGCTGTCGAGGCCGTCGGCCATTGTCTGGTTGCGCAAACGCGCAAAATCTATTGAGGCCATGTTGAATGTTCAAGAATTTGTCCGTAGAATGGAAATTCTCTGCTCGAGAATGACTGGTTCAAAGCCAGAGTGGCAAGATTATTGCCTCTTAGTAGATGGTGATACCGGAAATATGCCCAGACTACTCCTGACGGACTTCAAGTAGGTATGATAAAAAGAGGACTATGAGGTAGCAGCACCGCAGACAGTCCAGCGTATAGAGAGTATTGGGGTCGATAGAGAGCAGAAACTAGGTCGCCTGTATGAGTGTCATCCGTGGCTGTGACAAGGCCGCGTGCCGAAACAGCAAGAACGTAAGAGAAGCGCAATGACAAATTCCGTACTGGTGCCACGCTGTACAAGAGCAAAGCAAGAACGAAAGATGTGAAAAACGATGCAGTGACTATCAGAACAAAATTTACGATGTTTGAGACGGTAATGTGTACGGAGAAGCTCGTAGAGTTGTCGTGGCGTCACGCTAGCGTACAGAAGTGGCCTAGTCAGTTTTATTCGGGCGGGCGGTGACTGCCCATGTAGCCAAATCTCAACGACCGTCTACCGTGTACTGAGTGATTCGTGATGCATCAAAAGAACAACTTCACTCTCCACGTACGGTAGCATTTATCTTCTTCGGCTGTCAGGTTAAGCACCCGACTCCAATGTGGCGATGGCAGCCGAGCCCTTCTCCCCGATGGACTTCATCGCCCCTGCGCGTATCAAAGCACAGCTTCTCCCCATCGGCCGTATCAAGCGTTCGCGCTTCTTAGCGTTTGTCGACCTCCTGCGGCAGCAATCTCTTATTCGACTTGGAGACGTCAGTCCCGATCCTCGGTCAGACAGGAGTACGAACCCTTAATCAGCGCCGAGGCCCAATAGTTACTGATCTTGGCATCCTACAGATATGTTTTCTCCTTTAGCATTTCCCAATGGGACACTTCTGTATGATTTATCGACATCACTATCTTCGGCTTCACAATTGTCTTTGTCGCCCTTTGAACAATTTCGGGAGCCGCTTCTGGTGATTGGCATTGCAGATGCGACCGAATATCCATGGCTAGACAAGTCACGTGCCGATGGTGATAGCTCGACTGTACAGCCCGCAGATGAGGATGAAGACGGACAGGATTTGTTCTCAGCGTCTGAAGACCTAAGAGAGCAATTTCCGAAAGCATATCATCACAGTGTCATGCTATTCGAGTCTGCGTCCCAGTCTCGGTATCCGCGCTTGTCTCAAGAGACGCTTTTAGTGCCTCCCATGGCACAGTTGAAAACAACAACTTTAAAGACCATTATGTGTGATCTTACGTCGACATTATTAGCAGAGATGACAACGCTCGCCAGGTCCATGCAAGCTTTGCCAACAATAGCGTCGCCCTCGTCCCATGGTGGATCAGCAGACAATGCTCCTAGTTGGGCCAGTCCAGATTCTGGCACAGCCCAATTCCCGAGGCGAAACTCACAGGTTCCAACTGCGAGCAGGCCTGAGTCGCCTATCTCAGGTGCACAACCAAAGGACCTGCATCGCATGTCTATGCCTGTACTACCATCGTCCTCTGGAGGCCCATTACCGACAGATGATTCCAGAGCCGGCTCGCCTTCCACTCAGGGGACTCGCACACCTCCAACCACCTTTGATGAGATATCGGGTGTGAATGCTCCAAACTCACCACCTCAAAATGTCATAATGACGGCCAAACCAGCCAGAGATGCCAGTTCTGACAGGGTTTCTATACAAGGTTTCGGCTCTGGTGGTGTTGGAGAACGTGCGAGGAACAAAGGACGCGGGCGAGTAAGCATTGTGATTGGATCTTTGTACATGTGTGCAGGACACTGGCATGAAGCTATGAGAGAGCTCACAGATGGTGCTACAAGAGCTCGAGCCTATAGTGATCACTTATGGCAAGCGAAAGCTCTTGAGAACATCATGGTGTGTCTGCTATTGTTTGCATGGTCCGGCATGGATTTTCAGGTCAGTTTGACATGATCCTTTTGTTGACAACACTGATGTGGTCAGATACCTCAAATATGCTTCCCCATATACGATAAATCATCGTCATCTAAATCACCTGACCACACACCGTCAAATAGTGTGACTGATATGTCCGCACCAGGAAGGTCTTCGAGTCATGGAGTGGCTCTCGAGAGCCTTAACCACCTACTTCCCGACTTAGTAAACATGATCTTAAACATGTATGGTCGAGCGGCAAACTTCGCAGGCGAAGCCATGCCGCCATTGGCGTTCTCAGAGTGTGTCGTGAGGTTTTCCAAGCTCCTGGCTGCTTTGAACCTTTCTGCAGGATATCTTGATCATGACGCCCTCCAGCATCTGGTCCGAAACACACCGTATGTGCAAAAGCCAAGGCTTTCAGTCCCGAGATTGAGTGTTCATCCCACGCGGAACGATATTGCAACCATGCTATTTCGAGCACTCCCTGGTCCTGTTGAAACATCGGGAATGAATCCTACCGACCGGGTCCTAGTACTTGCGGGCGTTGCGTCTGTGCTATCGTCTTTGGGTTTGCAGCGGAAGAAGGCCATTGTGATGAAGGAGTTCATCACATCGCTGATACCAGGCCTGGTGCAAGCTCGGAAGATTGGTGCAGCAGAGATGGGTGTTCATCCTGCCGCTGGACTTGCTGCGCTCAACATGACAGGCGGACACACATCCGGTGCTGGTGCCTTGAACCTCGGCGAGGCTGAGGTGGAAAACGGCATTGACGAGTTTCTTGGTTTGCTTGGAAGAATTTACGGCATACCCAACTCGAAGAGTTCTGATGGGTCAGTTTCAGGAACCCTAGATTCATCCAATGACGCGGTCAGCCAACACCTGATTGAGCATATTCTCAGGATTTCAACACTCAAGTCATTTGGTAGTCTGAGCCTGAAGTTGGAAATTCTGCGGATGTGCCTTAACTTCTGCGAAGCCTTACCTGACTTCAACGGGGTGCTCCATTTTACTGCTCTATTGCTTCGTGTTGCAGGTCCAGGAACGGCGCCACGACCTAACAGCACTGATGTGTTCGTATCGCTTCCAAGAGAAGAGCAAGTCCGGCTGTTTTCAAACATTTCCCGTACGGTCGCAGTGGCGAAAAAGTTCTCCCTGCAACACATAGAAACCGAATATTGGGATGATTTCCTTCTACGCGGGCTCTTTATCCTCGAAGAACCAGTTCCACTACGCCTCATGCAGCATCGCTCGGCAGAGCTACAGCTGGCGATGTCGGGAAAAGAGGGCCCTTTTATCCATAACCCATGGTTAAAAAAGCAACAGACTGACACATCAGAGACCATTCTTGTTGCCAATGAAGACTATCGATTCATTCTCGCACTCCAGAACCCTTACGACTTTGAGCTCGAGGTGCAATCTTTAAGGATTGCTGCGGACGGTGTTGAATTTGTTGGAAAGGAGGAGCACTTTCTTCTTGGTCCGTATCGAACTCAGAAATTCCAGGTCACAGGCAGAGCACTTTCATCGGGATCAATGAAGATCATTGGATGCTATATCAAAGTCATTGGTTGCCGGGAGCGGTTGTTCCCTATCTTCCCGCGACCGTGGAGGCCAACAAGAGAGCCGAAGATGAAGCACATAGGTCTAAAAGCATGTCTAGGGGCACCAGCTTCCCGGCCCTCGACTGCCGTTGACCCTGACGCCACGAAGAAAACCCCGTCTGCACCCCAACCCGAAATATTGACTTTTAACGTCATTCATGATCAACCGGTCATCGTTGTCTCCAGGGTCTCCTTGCCTCAATCAACACTTATGATACTCGAGGGAGAGCGCAAACTATTCAATGTTACCGTCAAGAACGCCTCAGCTACTACAGCCGTTGACTTTGTGCATATAACCTTCCAAGACTCTGCAACGACGGCTATGCAAAACGCTATAACAGAAAAGGGGCTACCTACTGCTGAACTGCACGAATTAGAGACGCAACTAGCACACTTTCCACCTCTAAGGTGGTGTCAAAACGAAAAAGAGGAGTTGTTTAGTATCGCACCTGGTGCGGAAGCAAACTTCACTGTTGAGGTGGTGGGTCGCACGCGCTTGACGGATGCTGTAATACAGATTGATTATGCTCACCTGGGCAAGCGTCGATCCGAGGTGAAGAATCGTTTTTTCACCCGTCAAGTATCAGTGCCTATATCAATCACCGTGAACGCGAGTATCCAATTGCAACGCTCTGATATTGTAGCGCTGTCTGACAATTTTGCTTGGCCCAGTCGGAACGAAGTTACTAGCAATCCAACAACATCAGCGTCAACGGCACTGCTTAACAAGAAAAATAGTCACTTCCAGACCTTTTTCAAACACATGCACAGCCTCGGACACGGCGACGAATACTGCCTACTCCTCCTCGACCTCCGTAATTCCTGGCCCAACCCATTAACTATCACTCTACAAGTCCGTCCACCATTGGCATCCATCAACACGCAAAGTCCCAACTGGGATAACGCATACAAAGTTACGGAAGTAATTCAACCTGGCCATGTGCACCGCTGTGTCGTTGTCCTCCCACGCATCTATCTCTCTGATCCGCATGCTCCCGTCCCATTGCTCAACCCCGCAAACCAGCGCCAGTTCGTTGTCAGCGCAAGTAAGATCTCACCTGAGACGGAGCGTGCAAGCAGAGAAGCGTTTTGGTACCGGGATTCGCTCCTACACTTCGTGCAGGGAAATTGGAGCGAGGAGGGGAGTGACCGGTGTGGAGCCATCGAGTTACGCGGTATACGATTCTCGGCACGCATGGTTGAGGCCATTAGGCTTGATGATGTGGAGATCGGGATGCGTATTGTGTCTGGTGCTTATAAGGACAATGAGGATACAGAGAAGGTAAAAGAAGTGGGCAAAGCCAGGTTTGAGGCTCCGGTCGATGAGTTCTTGATGCTGAAGACAAGTGTCAGGAACCGCAGTTCCAATCCTATCTCTCCACTGCTTAGGCTGCAACCCTGTCTTACTGGCCTGCCGCATAGTCTTGCGCTTGACCTGGATAAGCGGTTGAGCTGGACTGGTGCGCTGCAAGTCAAACTCCCAGTCATTCCTCCTGGTGAGGCTGTGGAGTCAGAACTTGGGGTCGTAGCGTTGTGCAGTGGGACATTCGAGATCGGGGCTACGGTTGACGAGGTGGAGGCCATAAGAGTTGAGAGCGCGGAGGGAGGAAGGCCGAGGAGCAGCACACAAACACTGTTACAAGGTGGAGATGTGCTAGGAGAACTGCAGCTGAGGTCATGGCACTTAAGGGAACCGTGTATAATAGTTGCGAAAAGGGAAATTGACGGGCTATGAATATCGAGAAGCAGCTAGCCATAGACATGTATGCAGGCGAGACATTGTATTATGTCACAGTTGTGCTTTGCCTTAAGTGTTGAATTAGTTGAAACTATGGTCGCATCAAAAAAAGTCCATAAATCAGACATACGAAGGCCAAATGAACGATGAACTCCTATTCGACCATTTCTGCATGCAGGACTTCTAAGCCTAGCCTCTGCATATCCAGTATCAGGCACAGCAAATCTGTCTCAGTCTGCGCGTTACTTGTTCAACGTGTATTGCTGATACAAACAAAGTATATCATGCTTGAGTCTCCCTAACTGACGAAGGGGCTTTCCGAAGGTCTACCGTATGTATACCACACAATAAATGCCCTCTATGGTGCTGCAAATTCATAAATCGGTAGCTAAACACGTTAATTAAGACTCAAGGGAGGTGAAACGAAGGTTTAATCCCTATTCTGTGGGAAAAAGTCGAATCAACCCATCAATCAAACAATCAAACAATGGTCACCATGATTGGCTGCACAGCCAGGCAAACTAAGCTCCTCCAACATCCGACTCTTCGTTAGAATCTCTAGCATGTTAGATCGCTACGGCGAGTTTTCTTTGTGATTATGCTCAATTGAAAATTGTCGCTGCAGACGATATACAAACATGGGTCTTGATTAAAGGTGGCTTGCGTGGGCCAGCAGGGGCATGTAAGCTGCTCACACCATGTCAAAAACCTTGAACAGATGACTTCTGGGATCACCGATTTGGTGTCTTATTCTTAACTATTACATTGAGCATTCTGATTCAAACAATCCTACTATTAGTAAGGCAGTATGGCATGCATACCATCTTTTCATGCTACAATCTGAACGTTTAGCGCGTTGCTTGTCAGCTGTTTATATCATATCATCTTTTGCTTTTTTGCCCTTCGCATTATTACAAAACTTGTTTTAGGGTACTGGATGTTTTCTTGCTCTTTGCTTCTTCTCTTTGGAATAGATCTGTGTCAATAGTACTAGCATTGCATTCTCCAAAGGTATCGTTTTCACAACCAAATCATCCTTATTCAGATAAGAAAAATAAAAGGTCCAATCTCTCACACCGAGGTTTTATTTCTGATCATATGCAGCTTCGCTTTCAGCTGAATTCTTATTCATGTTCTGTCAACAGACATATATACTTGGCCTCAACGGATTTAGAATCTTGCATTCGAAGTAGAAGTCCTTCTTTGGTGGAATTCGATTAGAAACCAGGAAACTGAACTATTACCTGGCGTACCTAAAACTACAACCCACAAACAAATACGTAACAGTGGAAGACAAGCGACAATAGAAGCCGTTCAAAGTTCACGATTTCCCAAGGATCTTGACACAAATATTGGTACGGTGTTTCAAACCTCCACAGGGCAGCAACATGCCGACCTCCAATAGTCTCAGTAACCAATCTCTTAATCTCTAATAACATAAGAAGCCGGTTGGTATGGCCAGTAAGTCGGCATGCGGTGTGCTCTAGAACTAGCTCCATCTAGACACTGTTTAGGTCTTCATTGCTATCACTTGTCAACCGATTTCAAGGCAGGCTATCAGGAGGTAAAAACGAGCATTGTGAAAAGTCACACTCTATCTCTATTAGAACATACATAGTATGATTGCAAGCAGCCTACATAGATCCTGCAATTTGCGATCATCCCCTGGAATGCCCTCCCACGTGTCCGGCATACTGGCTTCCGAAAGCACTGTGCACAGCTCGACGCTTACCAGTGGAATTTACGGTGAAGACCAAAGGCTCCTGAGAGGCTTCTACATTGTTCTTGTTGACAGAAATGTTAGTAACAAGTAAAGTTCAATCTTCTCAATATAAGGCTCTACGTAATTGGGACTATAAATAGAAGAACTTGTAGGTGATGTCCCCAGAGCAGTTGACTTTAAGACCGATGTTTGCCTTGAGAAGTTGAACACAGAACTCACATCTAGTTGTTGTTGAACTGCACAATAGCGAAAGATCTTGTAGCCCATCAGTGACCCTATAGCTTGGTGCCAGTGCTCTTCCATACCATCACATCTCCGTTACATTGCAGAACATTATTTTCCCCGTAATCCCCCAAGCTCAGCATCATTGATAGAAAGCACTGATATTTTCCGCACAGCCTCCAATATCTTTTTCTTCTAAATCGTATTTGAACTGAGAGGTAATGGTAGTCAAGTCATTGTTGAAGCGAAATTCTGAGTGACCAAGTAAGAGCAGGACCATACCGCACTCGATTGGCCAGGGTGAGTAGGTGCAACTCTAAGTTCGCAGACCCGTAAACACTACACATGCACTTCAACTTCTAGATAATTCACGCCACGCCACGCCACAAAAGAGGTGTGTAAGATAAAAGTATTCTTAATTCGCAAAGTTACGAAACATCGCAGATGGCGCAGGCCTACCGCGATCCATCAGGTATATCCAAAGCGCCAGGGGAATGCCCGTATCCAGTCCTCCATATAGGTATGTTCTAACGCCGAATTCGCATAAACACCGGAAATGTGTAATAGTATAGTCCCTTATACTTCGAACCTCCCCCTTCCGCGAACGTTGGTCTCATCGCTGAACAATCGTCCAGCATCGACGCAGTATCTCGCCTCTCCCTGACCATCTCTTCCGACCTCACTGCCCCAACAAACTAACACAGCATCCAGAATACCCCCTAAGACACCCTCCATGGCCCCCAGCGCTCCCCAACCGATTGCCGCGCTGATGATGCCAACCACGTATGCGTACAGACTGCCTTTGTACGGTACAGTCCCATTACCAATCTGAAGCATCCTCGCCGTAGACACCCAGCCTCCAAAACCAAGTGTGATGGTGATAACCCAGCGAATGGCATGCAAAAGCAGTTTAGCTAGACGATAAGATTGGATCGAAGGTCGACCATGATTCTTGAACGAGCTAGGACCAAGAGTTGTCGTTGGCGATGCTGCCGAGATAAAATTCATCTGCGATAGGCCATGCGCAGCCTGACTGAGAGGCACACCGTGTATCGATGCGTAAGTCAGGGTAAGCGGGTTGATCAAGGCGGCAATTGGCGTGGGTACAATGGAGTAGGCGCACATCGCGATCATGCTAGCGATGCGTCGAGGAAGAATGATGAGAGGTAGTCGTACTGCAAGTGAAATCAGGGTCGAGAGACAAACAGTACCAGCCATTGTGTATGATGCGTGGTTGAGCGAAGCTTGTACAACCGTCCAGGCCGGCGGAACGGGTGCAGTATTACGGTGGAAGTACCACTGTGAGACGGTGGCTGCTGTTGTTGCTCGCTGCACGCCAGCAATGACGCCTAACGCCCAGAAGTAGTTCAAGAAAAACCCAATAGCAAGCCACCAGGTGCTAGCATCTACGATCCAACGGGATTTGTTGCTTGCAAAGTGACCTCCAAGGAACAGCCGTGTAAACATGAGAATCCAAAGCCATGACCAGAGCATCACGGAAGCTAGCGTTGCAACACCAACCATAAGGAGAGGTGCTTGCGCTCTTAGAATATCACTTGAGAATTCTAGCATACCGATAGCCTTGTGCAGCGAGTGGCGTGCTTTGAGAGCCGTGTAAACCCAGAAGGTGGCCAATATTAGGGGGCCAAAGGAGAGCCAGCGCATTGCCTTATCTTGTGCGCTGTGGCCATGCCACGAACCTTTCAAGCTCGAGATGAATGGATAGAGCCAAAACGAAAACAAGATGACCGGTACTGCGACAAGCATCAGATAGACCAGAGGCCGAGCAAAAGACCGCAGTAAAGACAGCCACAGTAGCCCGACGACAACCGACACAAGCGAGTAGACTCCAATGAGGTGAAAAGAGGACTGAAGGACCGTATATACTGTATCACCAAGGGGGTTCTTCTTTCCTGGCGGTGATTCTTGCAAGAAGGAAATGAACCATACACCAACCATGGCGCATTGAACTATGATGAAAAGCTCCGCCCAGAAGAAGTTGTGTCTAGGGGGTACTGTAGGGTTTTCAGGTACGACATCCGGTACGGTTTGACGGTCTGGGCTGATCGATCGTGATCGCTGTAAGAGCAGATCCTCGTCAGTTTCTTGAGGTATTGGCAGAGTTGTTCGTAGCGGGCTGCGAAGCCGTTTATTTCTTGGCATATTCCGAAATTGCTGATAGGATGGAGGTGGTTCGTCCTTGTAATCAAGAATCTCTCTTCTGTCCAGCTCTTCGATACTCCCCCGCTCTGTCGAGGCAAGCTCTACGTCTACCAGTCTTTCATTCCCTCTGCTGCTTGGCTCTGTTGATTCTGACAACGGTATACTTGAGTCCCGCTCTTCATCATCTATTTTTGTCACAGTAGTCGATCGCCCTCTAGCTGGTTTATCTCCTTTCCATGAGCTCTTTATCCCTCTGCCTAAACCGTAGTCCAGTGCATTATTCTCGTCTTGGTCAGCTTCCGTCATGTCGCCTGATCTGTGCACACCATCGTCCTCCAATTCAGAGAATTCAGAGAGGTTACTTGCGCCAAACTGCCGCCGCGACCTTTGGAGGGCGTAGTGGTCGGCCATTTCACGGTCATGCTCAACATGATCGTCCTCTTCCCGAAAGTCGTCTGTGGCTGAGTAGAAGAGCGGTGCAGGGGCATTTGAGGTGCGCGATGCGAAAGCAAAGCGCGACATTGCTTGAGAATTATATGGATTGGGCATATTGCGACGCTGGAGGTATGCCTGAGCGGCGCGCGACGACGGACGTTGACGGTCTGATGGGTTGCGGGCGAAGGTCAACTCGGGCTGACCCAGTGACAGTCGTGACTGAGACTGGGAAAGAAACTTGGAAGCATCTGCGCAGCATGCCTGTCAGTCACACGAGCTTGAAGGCACATTCAAGACAGAGGCCCCATTTAGCTGTCACATGTATCTGATAAGGCACGAGGAGGCTTACATTCAGAAAACATGGCGAACGGGATAGATCAGTAGCGTTTGGGTGCCTGTACAATTTTCCAGACTGCCTAGGCGCCTTTATCGAGGATGCAGTCTTGGGGTCAACGTTGACTCAGGTTCACTGGTGAACGATTGGTGAGGCGGTAGAGCGATAGATCGACACTGAGGCAGCAGGCGGATGACGCCGCTGAGAGACATGCAGTTATCTGTAAGGTGTGTGGTTGTGGCGCGTATAGCAGTCCAGATTGAATATAGAAACAAAATTTCTTAGGTATAAGAATAAGCAGAGAAGCACGATATAGGTTTGAGCAGTGAGTACTGCGCATAGCAGCTGGAGCACCTGCACCTTCACCGCGCCAAGCTCGGGACCTAATTACGACGCTAATGCTATCGATTATGCATCACCAGTTACCTCAAACGTCACGCACTGTGTTAGTCGTCACGAGACAAGACCAACAATTTTCGAATCGAATTACAACGTGTTTAGTTTTAAGACCGTATGCCACAGTGCGAGGAACAATTGGAGGCTGACGATCCTGTGAATGAACGATACCGCGGTATTACTTGGGCCATGGCTCTACCATTAGCCCTGTACTCAACTATAGCCAGCTGCCCAACAGCTGAAGTAGCAGAATTATTACCATTGCTTTTCTGCTTGCTTATCTTATGTTCTCAATGATTTAACAACGAAGAACATATAAAACAGATATGCTTGTTGTTTATTTGCTTGTGACAGATTAATTATCTCAAGACGTGACTTCCTCTTCTGGTGGAGCAAGCACGGCAAGAGCTATGATCGCATCGCAGGCCACGCCTCTTGGCCTTGCAGTCAACACCATCTCAACCACCAATCTTTCACAACACATACGCCAAGTTTGGCAGCTTCTGATCTTTTCGTTTGACTTTCTACATTCAGGATAAGCATTGAACCTCCTCAAAATCTACTGAAAGCCTATCGATTGCTCTGCGCATTGGCACAAGCTTGCGCCTTGTCTACCTCCACACCTCCATACCCCGTTCTGCGGAGAACACCGCTCCACATGGCTCAACCATGGGATTACATTGCAAAAATTGTGTCGCTGGGCGACTCTGGTTGTGGCAAGTCTAGCGTGTGTAGCAGCAATCCTCTTGCTCGAATATTTTGTTCCTGATCAACAACAGCTCACAGTCCGCCTCTGTGAAGGCCGCTTCTCACCCCACCACGATGTGACTATTGGTGTCGAGTTCGGATCGCGCATCGTTCCAGTAGGACCGCCTGCTTCCTATTCGTTGAGCATCAACAACCCTTCAAACGAACCTCAGCCATCGCCGTCGAAGAAGGACCCACCACAGAAGCATATGAAGTTGTCGCTATGGGATACGGCTGGCCAGGAAACATATAAAAGCATAACAAGAAGTTATTTCCGTGGCGCATCAGGTGCTCTTCTTGTCTTTGATATTTCGCGCAAGAACACTTTCCTCAGCGCCACGAGCTGGCTACACGACCTGCGACAAATTGCCGAAGAGGGTATCGTGGTTGTTTTAGTAGGGAACAAGAGTGATTTGGCGGCTTCATCTACAGTGTCAGAATCAGAAGCGGACAACAAAAGACAAGTTACACGTGAGGAGGCCGAAGAATGGTGCAAAGCAAACGGCGTCATGCAGTATGTCGAAACATCGGCTAAGAGCGGAGAAGGTGTCGAGCGAGCTTTTCTAGAAGTTGCAGAGAGGATATATCAGAACATTGAGGCCGGGAGATACGATCTCAACGACAGGAGAAGCGGCGTGAAAGGCCCAGGAGCTGGTGGCGGCAATCGCGCTGGCATCAGCCTGGGCATGAATGATGCCGCAAAGAAAGGCAAACAACAAGGCTGGGGTAGCTGCTGTTGAGACAATCAGTGAGTGTTGCTCTCAACCTTGCAACATGCCACTATGGCCCTCACATCGACCATCTAGTTCGTCCGGCGCCTGAACCTGGGCGTATGTTCCTGGCATGTAAGTTGAAGATGGTCTGCATTTGTTCGGCGTTTACTACACCATACTTCATTCATTGAACCTATTAATAGATATTTCAATACGCAACCCCGCCTACGACCGTTCCAACTCACGACAAGTATGCAGCAAATGACAACTAATTGAACAAATATGCAAGTTCCTGCCCTTGATACATGTATCACATTCCTGAAGTACGGATTGACACAGCTGCTTCCGAGCTCAAAGATATGATCTATCAGGCTGCGATAGGCAGACACGACTCACATGTAATCAACAAGAAAAGACAACTCAGCCATATGCAATACACCCTGACATGTCTGCCGAAGAATCATGATAACAAAGACAGAATCCTCCTGGAACAGATATGGGTATGGCAGGCCCATGGGCAAAACACACAGAAGGCAAATTTCATGCCTTCGTACTCACATAATGACAAACAAAGAACCTCTGTGCTCTTTGTTAGCCTTGGTTCCTTCCCACCGGTTCGCCGGGATCGCTCGCCTCTATATCCATAACGACATCGCCTGGACACGTGGTCCGCCCTTTTCATAGCCTACTTGTCCGTTTATAGACCATAGCAAGTGCGTGGAGCCATTAGAAGGGGTGAACAGAGCAATGTTAAAGAGGAGGAGGTTTATGTATAGGACAAGTATCGCGACTGGGAGAGAGATGTTTGGTGAGGATGCATCCTTCACTTTGATGCCGCCACAGATGTGAAGAGTACCTCGGCCTCGATATCAATACGGTGGTGTGACATTGTTTATTGTGAGGCCATGTTCGATGTTCAGAGTGCTGATGACTTCAATTGTTTTGATCATATAAATAGAGTTGCTAGTGAATTTAAATCAAATTTTGCTTTTACAGCCTTGGGGTAAGTTACGCGAGGTAGTTGTTGGCCTTCAACCATTCTCTAACAACAGCCTCGTCCCTATTTGCATATTTTGCATAACTCCTGATGGTGTCATCAATAACCTCAAGACCCTTGTCATAACCACGGGTGTCTTTGTCCTTGAAGAAAGCCGCGATCTCATCGGCGACCTTTTCATCAGCATATTTGTTCAGACCAAAACGCAAGAAGCGCTCAAGCACGACAAGGTTGCCTGACAGAGCAGGGTGAACGGTCTGGTCCCAGTTGTCACGGATGTACTTCCATACTTCGGGGCGAACTTTTGAGTTGTTTGCTAGTGCAATGGTTCCAGAGTGCTTGTCCTGGGTTGCGACCTTGTCCGAAAAGATGAATTTCAGGAAATCTTGAGCAAGCTCAGGTGTCTGAACGCGACCCATGGTGACTAAACAGATCTCCTTTCCGTCAATAGACGACGTTGTGAGGTACTCGTTCTGAACAGCCTTGTAGGCGGATTCGCCACCGGTCTTGACTGCAATGCCAAACACAGCGCGGCGGAGTGAAGGGTGAATGGCAGACTTATCCTTGCCAGAGGTGTAGGCGTCGAAGCGCTTTAGAGCTTCATCGACAGTTGCTTTGTGGCCAACCAGACCAGCTGAGAGAAGGAGTGCAGCACGGAGCTGACCGATGAGGAAACCCTCACCATCCTTGAACTCCCAGCCAACCTTCTCGACTGCGGGTGTGATCAGCTTGAGGTGGTACTTCCTCAAAGCCTCACTCACATCCTCGCTACCAGAAAGCACACTGCGTACATTGCCAATGTTGGTAAGGATTTGTGACCAAACCAAATAGTCCGACTCGTCTTGGAAATTCTCTACAAGAGCAAGTAGGCCGGCAGTAGAACCAAATCCAGCAATAGAGTTAGCATAGGCATCTCCAATTATACCAATCTTGTCTTGTACAGTGAGCTCATGGCGAGCTTCACCAAGCTTCACAAGACGCTCAGGTGGGTAGTTAGTCCTGTAAAATCCAGTGAGGTTTTTGTTGAGTTGATAGAAATCATTGTCGACATTGCGAATAGTCTCCTCTTTCTTGATCAGGGCACCGGTCTCGTGGGCAGATGCCGTGGAAGGTGACGAACCCGCATGCAATCCCAATGGAATCCACCAGACGGTTGAATCTTCTTCAGGCTTGACATCACCGGCCAGCAGGAAGCGCTGTTGGCGAACGCCAATCTGACCATGCTCTTCTGCGACAGTGACGACAGGAAACCCAATCTTGCGAACCCAGAAGTCCATGAAGCTGCTGACATCTTGGCCAGAAGCCTCGCTCAGAGCGGACCATAGGTCGTTGGTAGTCGCATTAGAGTATTGGTGAGCCTTCAAGTAGTTGGCTACACCCTGGAGGAACACCTTCTCGCCGAGATGTGCACTCAACATGCGAATTACTGAGCTGCCCTTCAGGTAACTGATGTGATCGAAAATCTGGTCAACTTCAAGGCCGTCGTAGACGGGTACTTCGATGGGGTGAGAGGTGCGTAGTGCATCGAGTGCGAAAGCTTGTTGCACCGAATCAGTCTGCAAGCAAGGTCAGTAATCGTGGGGCAAAGGTACCTCGTGCTCTTGAACGTACAACGAACTGTCCCCACACATTCCAGTCTGTCTTTCATCAATAGTTGCTTCAAGTATTTATGTAGTAGAGCTTACCTGGATACAAGTGGTCGATGGCGAACCATCCCACCCATGTAGCAAAGCCCTCGTTAAGCCAAAGCTCACTCCACCAATCCATTGTGACAAGGTTGCCGAACCATTGATGAGCAAGCTCGTGGGCAACGACATATGCCACCCTGTTTCGGTAGCTGTCTGCGGATGTCTCGGGGTCGAAAAGGACGGCAGTAGTACTGGAAAACCAATTAGTGTGTATTCTGTCAGGCTTAATATTTCACTGACCGGTAGGTAATAAGACCCCAGTTCTCCATGGCACCGTGTGACTAGAATCCAAAATTAGTCCAGAAGTCAGAGGTTAGGGGGTTAGGATACGAATAATTGGCTGATAATTCAGCAGTTACACGCACACGGATTGTGAACACTCACAAATTCGTGGACAGCCAGAAGGTCCACCTTGGGAAGCGGGTAGTCAACCTGAAAGACTTCTGAGAAATAGTCGACGATCTTGTGGCAGTTGTCCAGCGCAAATTCTCCTTGCTTTTTGAGTCCTCGTGTAGTGTAGACCCTTACGGGGATGCTTTTGCCGTTATATTTGCGCTCGGTGAAAGCCTCAACATACTCAAAGTCACCAATAGCCCAGGCCAACAAGTACGTTGACATGATGGGCGTAGTCTCGAAAACAACAGTGTGGAAGCCTTCGCGTTTACTCTCCTTTGTTTCCTTCTCTGGCATGTTGCTAAGGGCAACCTGGTCCTTCGGTACCTCGATCTCAACGTCAAAAGTGGCCTTGAGATTGGGTTCGTCAAAGCATGGAAAGGCTCGGCGAGCATCGCATGCCTCGAACTGGGTGCTGTACATGTAATGAAACTCATTGTCTTTGGCAACCGACGCTGGGACGTCTCCCTTGGGCGTGTACTTGGAGCGGTAGAAACCAGCCATGATCTGTAGAGCTAGTCAGCAAAACCCGTGGCAGAACTGACCTGCGTCTCTTCATACATTGTTGATGGTGCCTGCAAACTTGATCTCTAAGGTCACCTCTCCAGAGTAGTTGATCTTCTCTCCAAAGCCGAGTGTAACGCGCTGACGCTTCTCATCATACGAGATATCGTTAGCGGACTTGGTTGCATCACCGGCTTTCAGCTCTGCACTGTAGACTTCGAGCTGGTGGGCATTGAGCACCAATTCAGAGAACCCATCATCCTTCGTGATCTTGGTGTTGATAGTAACAGTACCCTTGTAACCGAACTTGCCGCCGAAATCGATATCGTAAAGGGAAATAGCGTAGTGAGATGGTTTTGCCCTAAAGAAACTTCTGTTAGCTCTATCATGCGTCGTGAACGTGGTGCAACTTACCACGCAGGGAGGATGTCTCGATCTGAAGCCATGTCTGTGAAACTACTCGTAACTTCGGTCTGACAAAATCTTTTCTGAATACTCAAAGCAACTGGACGAGTAAATGCGAGTCCTAACCTCGGTCTCAGTTGCACACGGGCAGCGGAGTGAAGCTCTGTTTCTTTTGTGATAGAGCTTGAAAGACGCTTAACAGCGGCTACAGTACGGGAAGATGTAGGTACAGGTCTCGACAGAAGTCTAGTCCAAATCTGTGAGCGAGAGCTAAGTCTCGAGCAGTGAATGAGGGACGCCAGCTTTAGAAGAAGGAAGGAGCAGACGGAGTGAAGGCGCGGAGTGGGGTGGAATGATGCTGCATCAGCCCTCGCCCGGGAAGGTGCCTCTCGCGCCACAGGACAGCCGCTTTGTCCACAAAACTATCAAGTCAATGCATGACAACAATTCAGCAGTGATGGCATCATGGTTAAATATTTAAATATTGCGCATTGCTTCAGTGCAACCAATATAAATTTAATCACTGCCCTGAGGCCTTCAGCAAACGCATTGGGTGCTATAGACGCCAAATGTTGCGAGCTGCTGCGGGGACCTCGGAATCCCTGCTCGCAGCTTAGCGCGGGGCTCCTTTGGAAAGCATCAGGTAAAGTAAATGAGGATACGAGTAATGCGAAGGAAAATTATTGCATGTGGATATGCGGAGTTCCATCGTAAGGTTGCAGACGTTCGGAGTATCTGGAAGCAAGATACGAGGTGATAACATTCTAATATGCTATACTCAAAGGGTGCTCAATAGCTACAGTCATCATGACTTGATGCATGTTTTTATTCCGAGTCTGCATCCTTGTCTCGTATAGATAGTATCATGCGGAGTATATCGTCCAGAGAAAGTCGAGCTTCCAAACGCCATGCAAATGCTTCAAAACCTAGCGACTGCTATGCAACAACACAAGAAATCTACCCAGAGTATCCTGTCCAAATAAGGAAGTCTTTCCAGATATCGCTGGCACTACTAGATTCTGCCTCCTTCCGTCGGGTGCTCCTAGATTCGGACCAAGACATCCAAGCAGTGTATCCTCCATTCTTTCTTGCCTAGCATTCCCTTCACCCACTCGCTCATTGCTCCCGTGTTCGCCTTCCCTCTTACTTCATCAACTGCACCCTTGACCAATTCCTGAGCGGTGTTTGTAGCTGCCTGCGCAAAGACACCAGCCGTCTCCAACAGCGGTGTCGTCTCATTAAGCGCAAGTCCTGTTGTGTCGGGGAGCGGCGGGTCAAACCACGGGGCATGAAAGTCGAACAGTGCGACGACAAGTATGAACAAGAGTAACGAGCAGTAGACGCAGGGTCGATTTAGGAAGTATGTCGCGGAGATGAAGAGGACTAGATAGACAGGCGACGCATTTGTGCGAAGACTGGAATAAGTCAGCATAGAATTACTGACACAGAAGAGATATCCGACTCACAGAAAGAAAAGTACGGGTATCCAGCTGCGGAGACAGAACATTATGGTGTTGTGTGCGAGATTGCACGAGTACTGAAGGCTTTCACGGTCGATCACAGACAATGTTGAGATCCAGAAAGGTGGATGCACAGCTCTGAAGTGAAACAGTGAGTGAACGGATATTGATACGAACGTTACAGTGCAAATGAAAGGGGAAGTGATGAAAGCTTCTGGGGTGGTCAATATTGTTGTCTTAGACTTGATTGCGCTTGCCAGTCGATGGAAGTCCGCGGTCGTGTGCACGTGTCAGCCTCAACCAAATGACGCACGATTGGTCCGCTATCATCAATGCAACACAATTTTCGCAATACCCATGGTCTTCAGTTGTCATCTGTAGTGTGCTACGACATGGTGCTAAATAGCTGCGTCATAGCTCTATCGTTCGTAGAACATCCCATAAATCTCTGTTTAAACTCCTCTATTCATGCAATTCGTACAACAGCCACCAAGGGTCGAACCGTCCTGAGTCCAAACCAAGGTCGCTTCCCAAAACGCCAATAGTCAAGTGTTAAAGTACATCGGGCTTGTGCGCACCGATTGTGAGCTTCTGAATTGAAGATCTGAGCACTGGTGAACTCCCCCGGACCTCCTAGACTGGCAAGTTGAATTTCTTGCCTTGGATGACCCTAGTGAACGTCAGCATTTAATTCGGGAGAATGATAATTATTGAGCACCTACTTCGTGTAATAGATGTAGAAGAAATCTGAGTACAGGATCGTTTGGACGATACCCGCAATGACGGCAATTGGATCGTAAAAGCGTGGTACCTCAAAGAAATACCTATAGATCCAATTCGGTATGTACAAGGCTCGGTAAGCACCAAGAGCGAACAAGTAATGCGTTGTGATCGTCTCTGCCTCACCGGTTCTTTGCAACATGAAGAGCTGGGGCAGAATAGCAACTGATTCCAGCCAAATGGAAAATGCCCATAGAATCTGCAGGGTTGATTAATTTCATGCATGTCCCAATCCTAAGCCTCGACTAACCTCAGTCAATGTGTATTTGTATGGGAAAAGTATCGCCAGTACTGTGCTTGCGGCCAATAGATATTGTACCTTGAAGGTATCGAGATTTGGGTCGTGGGTGGGCTTGAAGTCATTGAGCATGAGGTAAACGGTATACGCGGATGTGCTGATGAAGACTATCTTGAAGACGGTGTTGTAAAGCGCCTTTGGGTCATAGAAGGTCCAAAGCAGGTCGATATACCGGCTGAGATACACAATCAAGTAGAGGAACTGCGATTTGAACGAGATACCTGAGGCACTCTGTTGTAACATATCAGAATTCGCGCAGTCCATTTACTTCCATTGGCATACTTACGCTGGAGGTCTTCATCTTGTGTAAGAGAATGAGAATCGACAAAAGATGGGATATGTCCCCTATACAGCTATTGTTAGCATGCACAAACTTAAACATACAGGCTTAGACCTACCTAACAATCTGAAGAGATTCATCATGGCAATGCGCCCTTGGCTGGAGTATGACTTGTGGAGAAGTGCAGCTACTCGAGCGTTGGTGAAGATTGAATGTTGCGCGACGTTGAATAAAATGACACGTTTGGAGCAATTGCAAGGCGTAGGGTTGAGAGCTGATCCTTGTATGCCAAGAAATAGGTCCCTGCCACGGAAGATCGGACGTCACTGCCGCAACGCCATATTAAATGGTCGTGGATACCTTGCCGACAATACACAGAGAATCATACCAGAGTTTTGCGGGACCCGGCTTCAACAACTCAGTCGCTTGCTGTGTTATACAGTTGTGTAGTGTGAGCCTTAAAGACACTCGCGAATACAAGCCTTAGCTACAGGTTGACTGCAACAGCAGTACCATGCCATACAATGGCATACTTTCTTGGCTGGAAGGATATCCTACGACCTATACGTGACGGATACCGCCATCTTTTCCCTAGTCCTGATACTGGTCCAACACCGGAAGAACGTCGAAAGCAGCGTGAGCTTGACCGACTACAAGGCTTTACATACTTCGATACATTCGAGCAATTGGAAGCATGGACTGAAGCTGACTCAGACCCATTGCAGAGATCTAATACGCCGTTACTTGCACGAACAGTCCGCAAAGGAGATGAGTTAGGCAAGGCTGACATATTGCTCTGTCATGACTACGCTGGTAATTACCACGACTACGAAGGCGTCTCAAATATTGGTTTAAAGAAGGAAAAGTATACTTGTGAATATCTGCAATATGTCAACGCGTTCATCTACTTCTCCCACAAGCTTGTATGCGTCCCGCCACCTACGTGGACCAACACACTTCATCGCAATGGCGTGAAGGCGCTAGGCACGATATTGGTCGAACCACAAACGCTGAATTCGGAACGACTATTACAGCACGGCAATGATGGGTTGTCTTTTGTGCTAGCGACAAAATTGGCCAACATTGCACATTGCTATGGGTTTGATGGCTGGCTGGTGAATATTGAAAAGCCGTTTCCATCGGCGAATTGGAACACTAATGTATTGGAGGCTTTCCTGTGCCAGCTGAATACCGAACTAAAGACTGGGAAGCAAATCATTTGGTGAGAGTAATATGCTCAGTCAAATAGCACGAGGTAACAAAGTAACAGGTATGATGCATTGACAACCTCCAACAAAGTGTCTTACCAGAATGGTCTTAGCGCGCAAAATCTCCCATTTGCAAAAGCGTGCGGCAACATTCTTACCAACTACTGTTGGAAAGAGAGTAACATACCAAGCTCAATAAATGAGGCCTTACAAAAGAACTTGTCGTCGCAACAAGTTTACTTTGGTATTGATGTCTGGGCACAGAACACCACCAAACTCTCACATCCACGTATCACATATCCAGAGACTGGTGGCGGCGGTACTAATACTGGCGTCGCAGTGGCTAAGCTTGCAGAATCAGGGCTCTCAGCCGGCATTTTCGCCCCAGCTTGGACCTTCGAGCATTTTCCTGACCACGGAAGAAGTGTTGAGCAGACGATATGGGAGGGAGCCGATCTTCCGGAAGGGATTGAATGTTCTTGTGGAGACTGTGGGAGGCGACATCTAGCAAACAAAAGACTTCCCATCACCAAGTTCGCAAGGCAACACACTGTTGGTTCTGACGCCTTCTTCTTTACAGACTTCAGTCGGGCATTCAGCACACACAAGGATGAAGAGAAGGACAATGTTTTCAGTGGCTTCGCTATGCACGCTCAACTCGGTTCGCAATCCATCCTGCCTCTGAGAGCGGAGATGACAAATAACATGATCCCACTACGGCATCGACCAGAAGATGTCTTGGGCCGATCTCAACTCGTGATAGAAACTCATTACATGTCTTCGCCATCGATCAAGAAGACACTACTTTCCAACAATCCTTGGATTTTACCTCTTTTTAAGCTTGATATGCCAGCGGATGGTTCGCTGCGGCTTCGCATATCCTATCGAGACTTCAGAGGAGATCTCTCTTTTTCCTTCTATGTGAAAGTTTCTGGCAATATTCGTCTTTTTCACGTCAACAAATCTCGAACAACCAACATTCTAGACACCGTTATTAGAGCGGACCCACACCCAATGTCGTACCCTCGCCTTCAAGAACTCGGTATTTACATGGAACCATTGAACATTGAGAATACTATGAGACTCGCAGAGGTGGACTTCATATGTATCCAGCCTGTTACATCAGAAGTATCAACACAAGATCACAATATTTCCGACATACATACATTATCTCGTGGTAAAGGTGAAACACAGCATCTAAGACTTTGCTGGAGTTACGCTTCCAGTGGCCGGTCAGTAAGGGGAATGCCATCCAGCAACATCACCGGTCCGTTCTCTTACTTTGTAGTTCATATCGATGATCTGAGTATTGGAAGGGCGTACGCAGCAGAGCACATACTCCCAGATTCATTAGTCAAGCGAAAGTATGGGCGCAAGGTGTCTGCAAAGATTGAGGGTATAGGATTTGACGGACAGATGCTTGCAAGCGCGAACACACTGCTACAGTTTTGATCAGAATTTTGATTATTCAGAAACGAGACAGCTTCTACAAGGATTTTATGTCCATGATTCAAAGCTGCAGGCGCTAAATATGCATCGCTGAAGTCGGGGACGGTTGACACGATTTTCGGACCCTGCTCTTGCCCTGCAACGCCAAATTCTTTCATTCGCTACCCGCCTTGTTACCCGGCTCGTCGCCCATTCTTGTTACGATTCAGCCATTGCAGTACTGACAGACTTGACACGCTTCATGCGCGACCAGGGGTTGGGCCTTACTTGAAACATGGAACCGACCAGGCGTGGTGCAGCACTCGTCAGCCATGTCCAAGCAGCTCAGAAACATCAATTGTACCCAACCACTCACAAGCCCATAGCACAAAGCTCAGACATGGGATTCCAGGTTACCGATGATTGCATTGATGATGCTTGTGTCGAGGCGGCAATTTTTAGAACGGAGAAGTGAGTATAGAGTGCACCAAGGCGCATCTCCACGTCTCGTTCCTTTTGTCCTCTCGATTCATTGTTTTCTGCCTTCAGATATAATCGCTCCCTTGACTCCATATCGGCTGCTTAGGATCCACGATATCGTTCTTTAGAAGACCTGGTTTTGCTGCCAAACCAAACACGAACATCAATTCGAGAAAGAGCGTGAGACTACGCCCGGTATGGTCAATATCAACCCAATGCACCCCGTGCGTGCCACACAAGCTGTATTCGCAACCATCGTTCTTGGACTTATGGCATACGGTTCGTACTTGTCAATCGCTTTCCATCTTTGATACTCATTTTGAGTTAGTTTCCTCATGGTGGACATCGCACTGGCGTCAGAATTCTCCTGCCCAGGTCTCTTTCTTGATCTTCGTGCCTGTCTGGTCGATTCTCACGTTCATCCCTATATTCCTCATACCGCTTAAATTCAGCCACCTGCTCTCGTCTGCCGGGATTCGCTGGGGCCTTGTTGTCGTAGAAGCACTCACTATGACGTTCTGGTTCGCTGGATTTGTTGCATTGGCGGTGTTTTTGAATGGCAGGATTTGCTTTGGGCAAGTATGTGACGTTGCAAGGGCGGGGGTGGTGTTTGGTGGATTGAGCTGGGCACTTGCTACAGGTGTCTTTGGGCACAAGGCTTATTTGGTTATAACTTCGGAAAAGACAAAAGCGTCTTCGGTGCAGAAACCGGATGTTGCTATGCATCAGGGTGTATAGAGAGGCTGAGGTTGAAGCTAGGGAAGATGAAGGACATAATAATATTGACATGAAGGCATAGAAAACAGACTTAAAATATGGCGATCAAGAGTCGTCAAGGTGCTGGTGGGTCAAAATTTCTACAGCACGTGGACATACCGCGTCTTCTTACGAACACTCTGTTCTAATTAATTCATTTGAACGATGTTGCACAACCTCACCAGTTCCTGACTCATGCAACTTATCCGTGAATCCTATTCAGACTAATCATTACAGAGAAGAGCAGGACTTGAGTCTTCCTATTGGCCCCTGAAAAAGAGTGTTGAACTCTTGTGCTGTGTCAGTGCGGAACGTGGACTTGCGAGGAATTGAAACCCAGCACTTCAAAATTTCGCATTTTATCGGGTGAGGTGATCAGGTATTACAATAAACCTGAGGCAGACATGACTGGATTGTCATTACGATGGATGCTGTGTGAAGCCTTTGTGAAACCGATGAGAGTCATGAGGTAGCTGAAACATTGCCTGCCCCGAACTTTGCTATTCAACGCATGGTATCAACTCTTCTTGTTGAAATGCGGAGAAGAAGACCACCTCCAAGCAGAATACTTCGCAAAGATTGCACTCATTATTGAAATATAAAATTCTTTCGAGCGAGTCAATTAACTCGATCTTTTGGTGCTCATCGTCGTTGTTCCTTTGGGTTAGTGCTAGAAACAGCATCTTCTGAAACCGACGTTGTGGCGTTCATGTTTGGACCATGCATAACCTCCACTTCTGCAACGGACAAGCTCGCTCACAATAGCCACATCCGCTCTTTAGATCTCGCGCGAGGTGTTGGCACTCTCTTTACTGCCTCGTCCTGACGCTCAATCCGTAAGAACCCTATATGTCACTTGTTTGACATGCGAAAAAACATCGGACTACATCACTCCGTTTGTCAGGCATGCATGCAGCAAGAAGCTTATCATTGATCTAAAATCTGCGAACGGCAAGGGAAACGTTTGTGAAGATTGATACACGGCTTGGCGGGGCGATGTCGTTCCCAACTGGATGCAGGGGCCGTGAGGGGGATTATGACCATGAGTAGGTCTAGTACACTTGCTGATACGATATGATACCACCTGGGGCTGGACTTTTGGTCTGCGAAACAAGTATCTCGGGTTTCTCACGAGGTTATAGAAACATTTCCATTCCTCTCTTCAGGTTCGGTCACACAGTGCCTGGATATTCTTTTGTACTCGCCAGCCAGAAGTGGACTCTGAACCAACGATACATCCATTGCACGACAAATCAAAATGCCAAAGACTGTGGTCTTCGCCACGATCACTCCACTTCCAGTGGGCATCACTCGAAAAAGTGTCCTCGACATGTATCGAGACCATCTGGCGATGATCGACCTCAACCCGCTCGTGGTAGAACGCTACAAATGCAAGCCTCCCAGCTACGCGCCAACTTCGGAGTACTATGCGACGTGGTATACCATAAAAGGTGCTTAATTAGGAGTGTATCGAATAATGAACATGCTAGCTAACAGCTTCAAGACAAGGTGTCGTATCTGCCAGGGGGCCTGGCAACAGGATCCGTCTCTTACCACGCTGTCTTTCACGATTCACCTGATTGCCTGGAAACACATGTGTACGCACCACTTGGTCTGGATATTCGCGGGAAATGGAGCGTAGGCGGATCATTGCCTGGCGAACCAAAACAACACACTGACGTTGGGCTTAAAGTCCCTCGCACTGGGCTGTATATCCGTGAGGAGGTCAAGATGACATGCTCGAAGCTATTATTGGGATTTGTTAAGAAAACTTTCAAGGACTCTCATTCACGCCTCGTCGAGAAGCTTGTTGAGCGAGCACATATATTGGAGTCAAATTTTGCAAACGAGCGATTGAAGGCTTTACGAAATGTGGAACCACGAGAACGTATGGGCCACGGCGATATCTTCATTGCCCCGCCACCGGATTATCAATTCGCACCTCCACCATACCGAGCACAAGCTCCGCCTCTCTTTTCACCACATTCACGGAGTCATAGCGCCAGCCCAATCTTGACACATAGCCTGTTGCGACCCTCTTTCACTGAACGCAGTGCATCTGTCTTGAGTTCATCACCACACCGAGATCGACCGTCTTCTTCTAGATCAGTATCACATCTGAAAGCCGCTTCTGCGCCAGACAATAGCCTCTATCTGTTGCCAGCAACAACCTATGATGGTGGGCTGTCTGCAAGTTTCGATCAACCAATCTCACTCTCCCCTGGTAGTACATCACCCTCACCCTCAGATCGTGTGGTATCCTTCTACCACGAAACTGTAATAGACAATGTGGATCCAAATGAGAAAACAGAGGAGGGGAGCGGGGCAGCTTCTACGCACGTTGTGAGCCCACCGTACATACCCGAAGTTCAGCACATCTCCTTCAGTTTTGCGTTTGATCCAAAATCACCTGGGCCTATGGCCTCGATCTTCAACGAAGATCTCCTGGCCGATATAGATGCTGCTATTGATGAGAGCTACATCTGCTTATCGCCAGACATACCATATGATGACTTGCCCACACCTGGTGCTTTGCATGCTGCAAGCCAGGTCGATACACTCCCAGCCACGACTTATCAACTCCTTCCCACAACAACATACAATCCTTCGTCTTCACCAACCATCGACACCTTGCCTTTGACTACATACGACGCTGCGTTAATGAAAGAGTTTGATACTCTACCATCAACAACATACTCGCCAGGCCCACTCCTGCCATCTGCAACGTATGAGCCAAAAAAAGAGAGGAAGGACTCCGTTATGCCGTACCACGCATACTCAGAACTACCTCCAGTACCGCCAAAAGACGAGAAGTATAGACGGCCTTCGCAGATTGCTGTTTAAAAATATGCTATTCGAGCTCTTGTCAGGGACGTGGTTCGCTACGGCTCCTGTATTTTTATATACAGGCAAAGAGCTATCATGCTGCTATCAGTATCACTGTTTGTTCCAACTTTACTCGTTTATATACCCGCATCTCCGTATTGTTTTTAGCCTTGCAGTTGGATTTGTTAGGAGCCAATGGAATTTCCAATCAATTGATTGAATAGATTATATTTCAATGTTTGGTCCACACAAACACATCAGATCAATACGTCTCTATATCAGCATCATATAACAATCATTGCCCAAAACATGCGGAAGGCCTCAACACTGCCCAAGTCTCTCTCCTCCCAGGCATGCATAAGCATCACGGGCGAAAGCTTGAACTAACCATTCCACAGATTTCCTTAACCACCACTGTCGCGACTCTGGGTTTTAAGTGGTTCGGGACCCTCTACAGATGTGCAATCCTTGATGAGTAACTTGACGAAAACCTTAGAGGCGTTGCGCGTGAGTTGGGCACGTCTCGCCTTTCCTGGTGGCGTGGGACCAATTGGCTCAGTACCATTCTCAATGCTTTGGAATGATTCATCATCAATGACAAGACACCAGCCATAACTACGGGCACCCACTGCATCACGATTAGGTTTCCTTCTCCCTTACCCGCTCCGCACGCTTGTCTAATGCAATTTTCTCCTTGTAGAGCTTGTTAGCAGCTAATAACTCATTATCCTCTGCCTTTATTAGCTCCTCCTCATGCTTCTTTTTTTTTTTTGCAATAGCTATGCGGGCGCGCCGCTTGCGGAAGGCTCTGGGAGACCATGTCGTCGCACCGCCGAGATACTCCTGGTGCTGTTGCAAGTCCATTACCCTATTGGATTGGTTCTCAAGCCTCTCCCTTGATATTCCTTCTTATACAGAATATGAAAGCTCGTCAATGAGTGACTCTGTTTGAGTTGAGAGATGGTGGATAGTTTGCTCCAGCTTTCGCGCACCTACACTGCACGAATCCTTCACCTCCGTACGCAATGTATTGCAAGTTCTAAGCCATTCCCCTGCAAAAAAAGCCGAAGAGCCAGAAGAGACAGATGCAGATCGTGTAGAAGTTTTGTGGCAGAACCTATTGAGTATAACGTCGGGTTTACCGGGGATATACCGGTTGCTGTGAAGGCCTGTTTTATCAACGGTTCCGTGAATGTGGCTACTCAGGCAGACCATAATAGGCTGAAGAAGCCAACTCTTGACATTGAGTGTAGGCTTTGACTCTGCTGGAGGTGGTAGTCGAGTTCACTGCTGTAGTATTAGGAGAGAGGCTTAAAGTAAACTACGTCCAGCGGCTGCAGCGTTTGGGTACTGTGAAGAGGCAAGATAGCAAATATAATCCGATTTTGGTGACAATATTCGAAAAGCCCTTCGTTAGGTGGATCTTGTGCCCATCCTTGATCAAGAGCTGGTACCTCAGCCGCCCCCTTTGCCTTAGTATACCTGTCAGATACTTGTTCAAGCCAGGCTAATCCAATATCATTGTTTGTCTAGCCAATAGTCAAAGAAGCCACGTGAATTAGGTGCCCTCCAGGCTTAATATCGGCCACCCAATGGCCCCGAATGGTGGAGTTTTTCGACGCAAATATAATGCCTAGGGGGAGAGCAGTGCCATCAGCACAAATCGAAGCCAATAAGCTCATCCGCACACGGTTACCATCCTGATGAGCCTGCCTAACCTCACCCTTTTTCCACTGATGCCTACTGAAGATGCGTTTCGTCCTGCCTATTGTTCCGATAGCAAAGCCCTTCCCATCCATATTGTATGTGTTATCCGGCTCGATATCGTATTCGCTTATTTTTTACTGCAACAAGTCAAATTACAAGTTGTGTTTGTACTTAGACTCAGCGTTGTGCCGATTGGAGTCCATGCTTGCCACCCATTGTGAGGTGAGCTTGCCGTGGTGACGCTTGAGGAAGCGCGACCCAGCTATCGAAGCAAGGGTTTTGAGCGACTGAAGAGGCGAAATTGCGTATCACAGACAGCGTTGGTGATAGATAACGCTCAGTAAACTCTTGTTTATAGCTTACAAGGTCTGCATCTTGTTGTTGAGTGAGCTTTGTTGATATGAGTTGGCATATACAAGTTTTTCGCCTGGCTTTAAATTGCGAATCCGCTCAAGCGTATGTTTAATTCCTGGCATGGTGGTTGAATTATTAGGCGTTAAAATATTGTTAAGAAGCTAGCACCAGCATCAGTAGTAGTAAGTAGTATGACTACCTAATGGTTGACAACAACAAGTCACTTAAGGACTGTATTCAACATTGTTGTCGGTATACCTGCCCATGAAGTGGGAAAGTGTAATGGGCGCTATTGATTGACTACCTGTAGATGTTGCGAAGCGCTAGCGACTTGCAGCCGCCGCAGCGAAGAGCGTGAGTCCGCCAACAGGACTGGCAAACCAGTCAACAGTTTCTGGCGCATAAAACCAAATAAAATTTGACTCTTTCAGAGCTCGGAGCCAGCGCGGAGACGTCTTGTCAATGGCAGAGATGATGAACACTGTCTGTGGTGAGACAGCACAGGGATTTCACCTCAACACCACGACATGCATCACAACAGGAGTCTCTTTACTTCTGCTGTTTGAACACAAGGGCACCCTCATGCTCAATTCGAAAAACGCTACTGCTCACCCAGAGGCACTGCCGATTCGCCAGAGCACCGGCTCTTCACCACAGCACAACGACTGGAGCTGCACGCAGTTCCCAACATACCGACCGTCAGTCTCTGAGACTTGACAACAACTCAACTCAGGCAGCCAGCAAAGCCTTGCGATACCGAACTTTTGGAGGAAAGAATGGAGGACTGGGCTGGCACTTTCTTCATATCACATTCGCCTCTGCCTTTTGCTTTGCTTGCTCTGCTTGCACTGCATCGGCCCTTGGGTCTCAACCCACATCATCTCTTGTACTAGTATAGAAACCATCCTCACTTAACACAAACCACCTTATTACCAGAGATGCATTTTGCGTTTCTCGTCTTTATATAGTCTGTGACTCAGATAGGACATTAAATATAAATCCAATCCAATCCAATCCAGTTTCTGGCGTACGCTCTGTAGCCAAAGGAATACTCGTACAGGCCAAGAAACACTGGTGGGAAACGAACAGAGCCAGACTCTCCCCATGATACTACCAGTGGGGCCTCTCATATGTCACAACGGCTACACCTTCAGAACTGGAATTGCCACGCCCAACACTCGCCCGTATGCTAGCATTCAGATCAAAACATGGAGACTTTGCATGGCACCACAAAAATTTCAACCATGATGGTGCTAAGTTATAATGCTCATGCGGTCGTACAAGAACTCCAGAACACGTCGTCTTCTGCCGCAAGACTACTGCCGCTGCCATATTTCGCGGATGGCCGCAAAGACCAATGGCTCCTCCAAGTACCATAAAGGAGGGTATAAGTTATCTGGATGACCTGCTCAGCCAGCCCCGAGACTTTGAGGCTTTCCTCGCGTTGCAAAATCCAACTGGGCTTGCCTAACTTTTTCAGTGTGCTTGGTTGTGCGCTTACGATGTGTCATAGCTGAGTTGAGGGGTGCATAGGGTAAAGTTTTTATAATCATTAGCGTCTAAAGACGAGTTCAGATGAAAAGTAGGGACGGTTGCTTATTAATACGGTTAGAGTGAGAGCAAACCGATGAAGTTTCACCATGTGAATCCCAAATGAGCTTCAAACTGTTGTTGACTACAACGGAGTACTCCAACTCTACAGTACTATCAGTTTACACAGTCCGTTCAGTCAGGTCTTGACTATGAGCCTGAACGGACTGATCACGTGTCAGGCCGAACAATCCACTAACCGGAAAGTAATGGATTATCAACAACTCTGCTTTGGAATAGTGAACTTTATCTCCATAGCTCACCATAATCACATATGCACGTACGGCAAGCATAGTGGCCAATCGACTGGGCCGCCAGCTGAGAAGGCGCTAGCATCAAGCTCTCCTTCTGGAAACACTCGACTTATTCCGGTGAAGTGCCAGAGCCTTCAGGTCCCGTGTAAGACTTTGCAGGATAGGCAAAACTGTTTGTGGTAGAAAGGACTGTTGATTATATATATTTTCTGAGCACTAAAAAGCACTATACTCTCCCTTACACAAACGATCCTCCTCCCTATAAGCACCCTTCTCTACACCCAACCGTGTTTGCTAGACAGCAAGAGAAAGCAACCTTAACTCTATTGCTTAACAGCCGTGGCGGGCAAGAGCTCGGATGACATCAATGCAGGCAGCACCAGTGTATTTGTTATCGGCCTGTCCGGCAGGGCAAGAGCAGCTAGGGTCGATAAAGGCGGGAGTGCCTGTGCCATCTACTTGCGAGTCGTTACAGATGTTGGCGCAACGACCTTTCTCGTACTCGCAAGAGATGGCACCGCCAACACAAATGCGTTTTCCGTTCGGGCCAGAAAGTTGAGCGGCAGCGCTGAGGGCGAGGAGTGCGACGGAAAAGATGGTGCTAAATTGCATGGTGGCGTTGAGTGGTTGTTTGGACAAAGTGGGGAAGAGTTGCAGAACTGCTATACGTATAATAATTAGCTTTAGTCCTCCGAGTTTTAGGTTCCATGTTCGTACGTTTTCCGATGTTGAGGCGAGTGAGTGAGCGAGGATGAGGATAGAACAGGCTGGAGAAGTCCAATGATTTTATACTTCTTCGTTCAGCATAACCAGTGCTGCTTTCTCGATGCCCGGGCTGTGACCATATCCTAAAGGGCCGGATATTTGTTAAAACTATACCAAAAACCGTAGGAGGTCGGTCAGAAGGGTCACATTTCAGTGTGATTTAGATTCTCGGTGATTTGACAGCTGTTTGTTCGGTGTTAGGACCATGCCTAGCAAACTGAATTAAAGCCGAACTGCGTTGCAACAATAATGCGCTTTCGGCTTACTTGCCATTATCTCAGGAAAGCATGTTGCTGGTGTGGTACCCTTTAAAGCAAGCTCGGATATAATTTAGGGTAGTTGTAACTATGTCGACAGGGCTTTAACGCACGTGCTCATGGATATATCAATCGTCAGTACATGTGCAGGTGGTCTCTTCTTGTTCTTCTATCTACTGTCCATCGAGGATGGAATATGTACCGTGGGGTACCAGAGCTAGTCCCAAATGGTGCTAGCTCTATCTCCCCATGGTTGTGATATATCAGTATTCCGACAAACTATAAATATAAATGTTGGAATCAATGATGAAGATTGACTATGGCTTTACAACAGGACGGCTATTGGGACAAGGACATCAGATATATATCGGGTGCCTCGTTTCCCTGATGTCCGATGTCACTTCGTACATTGAGAGCACGCGTCATACAACGCGGCCTCTCACCATTAGTATAAGTAGACAACCGGCAAGAAATAGAACGAGAATTAAGAATCATCAATTCATCATCGTTAGAATACGTTTTCATTTTTAAGAACTTTGGCACTAGTGGTAAGAGGCTTACCTACAAATCGGGAATTTTAAGTGCTACCGAGCGCTATATAAGCGCGCTGACACTGAAGAGACTATGTTACTCTGTTAAGGGCAAACAGAGCTGCTAGCTACGCACACATCTTAAAAATCTCCCTATTCTATCCTTTAGCATTCTCTGACCACTTCTTTACCCCTTCTTAGCACTGTCGCGCAGGCTAGGCTTTCATGCAGGTCAGGCTTGGGCTGTTCACAACGGAACATTAGTCAACAGCTCCTTACCCTGCCTGCCTATAGCGCTCCGCCTTGTCTGTGCTGCCTTGATGTTCAGGCTGCGGGGGAGTATGAAAACTCTTAGGCGTTGGTGAAGGGCGCCCGGTCCCCTGTGTCTGTGGCTTCGACGTTAAGCGCTACTTGAAGATACTCTAGTGGACCTGTGTCCAGGGGCCACTGTCCTGCCCACCTCGCTAGGTCCCCTTTCGCGCAGTAGGCGGTCCATCTTGTGTGCCCTGTCCTGTCGAGGAGCTTGGTTCACATCTCGACCTGATCGGGTCAGAATTCCAGCACGTGTTGGATTGTCTGGCACGGATGTCCGCAGGAGCACTCTGGCGTGACACCTGGGAAGCTTGTGCCCCACAGTCATGCTCTTAGTCATAATTCGGTGTTGCAGACTAGGGAAATCGCAGGTCTTCGCGAGGCCATGGACGCAATGTTAAAGCAGTACGGTCGCAAAAGAAAGTATATCCTGACAGAAGAGAGTCTTACAGTAGGCGTAGTACTAGATTTAATGGCTGAGAAGGAAGGTGGTGGTGAGAAAGCGGCTGAACAACCTGCAAAGAGGGTGCGCGCGCATAGGCACTGCGGGCGTTGCGGCAAGACTGGTCACAACATGCGCACTTGTACTGCAAAAATTGTAGATCCAGATGATAGCGAGGCCTCTAATTAATATTGTGAGCCACCGTATGTTTTTATCCACTGTTGTGGTGTAGAGGTAATAGTCATGCAGTAGTCGCACCTTTGGTGAAGTGGCGCGCTCGGTGGTGATCCACGTTAATCGGACGGTTTTGGATGATTAAGCTGACCCCACCAAATTTCAGTTTTGGTGCACCCCCCATACAAGATTGTATCGTGGGGCAGCACTACAAAACATATCTAGTTGGTTTGAATTTTATGAGATTATTTAGAAGCTATATAATCCTATAGAGATCGAATTTGGTGGCGTTGCAGTCTCACCAGAGGTCAGTTTTAACCCGGACTTTGGGGTGCCTATATACTTGCCCACAGCGAAACTGCATCTCCAACACGCGCTGTTGGACTGTTTCTTGCTCAATAGCTTTCCACTCACGTTGTAGAGCTGCTTTGAGCTCTGCGATAGTATTGATACTATAGAGCTGCTGTCTCACGCGCTCTTTGATAATATTCCAGATGCCTTCAATGGGGTTGAGGTCGGGTGAATTGGCTGGATGAGAGAGGACCTCTACACCACGATCGCGTCTATACTGAGCTGGTAACGAGTTGGGATTTCGAGTACCGTGGCTAGGGTCGTTATCCTCCAGTAGATGCCACTTCTAGCGTTGCTCTACAGGTACGTCAGCTTGCAGCTCGTCCGAGTGGGTCACCAGAGAGTTGTAGGCAGTGCAGTAGGTTGGTAGAATATGCTCCACGTAATATAAGGCTCTCATAGAGTTACCAGGCTTGATTATCTTTGGTTCTCGTGCCTTGGTAGCTTCCCATTCACGTACTCGAGCCTCATAGTCTCCAGGTGAATCTGTGGTGGGACGCCTCCGGGGCCTTGGTGTAGTAGTTCACCCAGGCAGCAAAATGGACGACATTGGCACCTCGATTGGAGTGGTTGACGACGTTTTCCGGTGCCGAGCGTTGACCTTCTACACGAAGTATCCAGCTGGATAGTCGTCAAGAGCCATATGGACTTCGTCAGTGAACTGTACTCCATCCCAGTAGCCTATAGTGGGCTGGTATTGGTTGGTAGCGGTGTTTACACACTAGCAAATAGCAAGGCAATACTATGCTTCAGTTCCGGTGTTAATGCAGCTTATTGTTGTAGCGTGGTGTGGTGCTGTAGTCATAATATGTATCGAGTCCTGGAGAAACTCTAGGATCTTGAGTTTTGGTTGTTTGGCTATTCGGCAAGGCGGAAGACCCTGCCAAATAGCCGATTGCCCCTGCCGTATATATCTACCCTTGATTTAAAGTCAAATCAAAAGGTCAAGAATCTGAGTCAAATCAATTAAATTAAATCAGATTCGTTTTGATTTGGAATCAGTGTTGATACGGCAAAGGTATCAAAGGGGGTGAATCAACAGTTGGTACAACGAAAGTATAGCAGATGATTGATTCATTTTGTTAGGTAGCTTGCTGTGTGTTTGTAGCAGCGCGCCCAGAGTGTTGCTAAACCTAATTAGGTTTAGCACCATAGCTCTGCGCGTTGCTGCCATGTATTTGACTCTCAACAATCAGAAATCAAAATCTATGGGTATCCTCAGATAGATGCTTTATTGGAACTGGCCCTAAGCATATTTCATTGATTGGGACGCGGGAAAGTAAACCTAGCGATCAGATTCGGGATCTGCAGGAGACCTTGTCTTGCTTCATTGCGTGTTGAATATGTCAACATTTTAGATGACAGAAAATTTAAATCATAGAATCAGACGCACTTGTATTCCTTAGCTAGTAGAACTCTGCGTATCACGGGCAATCAATTTTTATTTTCCAGATAAACTCTCAGTGCTCAAGTATAGGATAACAGACTAGCACATTCGACTGTCTGTTGCTCAGGCCAGTCAATGGTACTTTAAACGAGTAAAGAACGTGTAGCCACTCTCCACAGTGGCACTGTTAAACAGGCTGCCGTCTGAATTGTATGCCAGATAGCCTTGCCCTTCTTCCTTGGTTTACCTTCTCTCCTGTTTGCACACTTCTTTCTATCCACACCTATTTGCTAATGCATTCATAGGAATAGAACCCAGCTGTAGAACCGTCTGACTGTGTCATGGGCTTTGTGACCGTAAGCTGTTCGTTGCTCGGCTTAAGTACGCCTTGCCAGATTTCAGCATAACCCTGGAAGTACACTTGACCGTACTGGTTGCTATGAATTCATTTTTTTAGCAAGGCACATCACAGCAATATAGCTAGAGGACATACCTTGCACAATTGATGGTGATGGTAGTCGCGCTGCCACTTGTAGTTGTTATGCTTGATGATATCTCTGTGCCCAACGAGGCACTAAGAACTTCCTCAATACCAGCAGATACAGAAGTGGAAAATGTGACACTATCAGTTACACTCTGCTCGCTTGACCACGTCCATGTAGATCCACCAGGTAAGCCTGCTCCGATGTCGTGTCGCATACTAGTTGGCTTAGCATTGACTGTGTGGACGCCATATTCGAAGGAGGTATCCTAGCACCATGTCAGCACGGCAACCCTCGACCATTCAAATATTGAGGACTAACACCGTCGGCCCGCTTTCCAATGGGGGTCAGTTTCAAGGCGTCACGCTTTGTGGGGGTATAATTTGGGTTGTTGCGAACACGGATTTCGAAGCGGTCGCCGATATCGTTGGCAGAGCCACCAGTGCCAGTGGTGAAGCAGGTCGTACTAACACCGTTGATTCCTTGGAGGAGTTGATTTCCAGTTACGACATAGTTCAAGTCGTTCCAAATGATTTCTACTTGGCAATTGCTCTGATCGCCAAGAGTGTAATACCACTCATTCGCGTTCGCGGGCCTAGTGTACGTCTTGGTACCATCACTGAAGCCAGCGAAAAGGTCATTACAATCGTTCAGCTAAGTCTTGTTATTTTTCAGTTATGAGAGCAGGGAAATATGGAAAACAAACGTCTGGAAGTTGCTGGCCGTTGCACTCAAAATCAAATGAGGCCTGTCTAGAAGCGATAATGCCGGCCTGGGCTGCACCAAGAATTGCGAGGTTGACCCCGAGGAGCGTTACAGACTTCATGATGAGAGTAGAATTGACTTTTTAATATGCAAAAGAGGAGTATGTAATGGCAGGAGCTCTGGAGGAATGAAGCAGGTTGAGATGTGATGCCTTGTATATTTTGCTGCAAACAATGGATACTTATACTCTCGACTACCTATATCAACTCAAGCAAGCAACGCATTGTTCAACGCCACCATCGTCATGACCACACGCCCAGTGTTATCGCTAACGATCCTATCTCTAACTGCGTGTAACTACTGCTTTTTCCGTGACCCATGCCAGGTTACATTCTAGGATCCACACTCTTAGATCCTAAATTCTGGGCCTTTTATTCAAAAAAAAAAAACAATGGGGAGTGATGACATTGATAAGTGATCATTGGCTAGAAAACACATAAAACTCTCGGCCTCAGTATTGTTCGATTGCAAGAACTCCACTATATCATCATTCAGTGGCATGTGAATACCCAATAATTGGGGCCGACGTCATGGAGGAACGATTAGAGAGGCTTCAATACGTGTTGCCAACTCTGTAATTTCAAGTTGTTGTCATTCTACTGCTCGAGTCAAAATCCTGTGCAGCAGGCCAGCGCTTGGTTTCAGAAGCCAGTTACGCTGTGTTATGTTTAGTTTCTCCACTAGGGTAGGAAAATGACGTTTTTCAATAAAACTTCTGCATATTGATCACCTTTCACTGGTAGTCTAGATGTGGTTTTGGAAGCATGAAAAACATAGCCAGTACAGAAGATACTATTGGTTCTGTCATATGCATATTGATTCATTCAAATTCAAGGCAATCTACATAGGCTGCTGTGGTCAATGCCATGGAGATGACTAGCAGTTTTGCGCTTACTAGAAAAGTTGGGTTATTTCCGAGAATTAACAGGATTCTGATTGTGGTATCTACTAATGCTCTTTTGCATTAGACTTGTTGCTTGAAGGCCGTAAGTACTCGTGATCACCATGGTCAATGGTGAAGATCATCAACGTTGGAAATACTAACGCCAAGAAATCCGTGGCTAGCTAGCAGAGTTGTCAACAATCAAACTATCGGCAGGTTAATTACCATATTAGGCCCCGAATGAGCCTGAGTGGTATTTTGGTAATTGATCGAGTAATCAGTCTGTAGATCGCTTGGTTGTTGACAAATCTGCTAGCTAGCCGTGCAAGCGAGTTGGCTCGGCCCGGCTACTGTGTACCGCTATATCAATGTTTTGAGAGGAAACCTCCAAGATCGTATTCCACAAGCCTGTTCACTAGTTCAAGGATTTCCATACATGATGTCGATACGAGATGGCGAACGGTGTGGGCTCTTTCGTATTCGTCCACCACATACGTAGCCGCTAAGTTCTAACATATTCCAGGAAGCGTTAGACCAGTGGGGACGCTTAACAAACCCCAAGAAGACTGCTCAAAACAGGTGCCGTTCACGGTGGTAGGATTCATGTTATATCCGAATCAGCTCTGCTCGCTAGGTGCGTGATAGTATTCATGGGTTGGGGATTGTTTGTCATAGAAACAATGTTGGTGTCAGGATGAGATTGGAAGGGTATCACGGATCGAATACTGGTAAACATAATGTTACCTTCTATTTTAGGCTTTCATGTTTTTGCAGATCTTTCTTAACGAAGATTGAATGTACGTTTTGGGCTTCTGATAGTGCAATGCCTGAACTTGGATTTGAAGAGATTGAGGCTAATACTGCATTGGTTCAAAGGTTTTTCAGTCTGATGTCATAATACTGGATATTTGTATCATCTGAATGCGCAGTATTACCGTTGATAGGCGTGTAACAGTGGGCAGATCTTTTTGCAATCAGCTGGACACGCTATGCACAGCTATCGATCCTTGGTTATTGTTTGCCGTAGAACACTCATCACAAGTTTGCTTTAGATTGAAGAAGTACATATAAACTGTCATGAACTGCCTAGAGTATCCTTTCAGGCTCATAACATCCAAAGTACCTTCTACACTCTTTGTTGCCTTCGCTGCAAGCCACCAAGAACGCATTACAAACTCCGTCAATTGCACTTTTTACAATGGTGAAAATGATATTCGCAAAAGTAATTTTCGTATCACTAAACAGAGCGCTTTAAAACTAACTAACTTTAGGCCCTTATCAGTCTGGCACTGACGATGCAACCAGTCCTCTCCATCAGTGTTCACCTTAGTCAGTTCACTGGCGGTGCTTGCGAGGATAACACCTTTATTTCGCCTATCATTTCAATAAACTCAGACCAATGCAGCACTTGGTCTACTTCCATTGGCAAGTCTTTGTCTGTGTCAACGGTTGCGGGAGATTTTACCTGTCCAGACGGGCAGGCTGTTGTGCTTCGTCTGTGGCAGTCATCCAGTGACTGTTCTAACCTTGCGGATGCGACGGTTGGACCGCTCGCTACGGAGCCGACTGTGGGCGGATGTGTCATTATGCCTGTACGATCGGCACAACTTGTTTGTCAGGATGCCTGAGGAGTATACATAAATTAGTGTAGTGTGAAAGAAGTTGACAATACCGTTTCCAATCGTATGTATTACAACTTCTGAAGGACAAACCATAGTATGATATAGTCTACTTGAGGGTGAACTACATACAGAAGCAATGATTTGGGTATGGACTAGAGTCCGTCAATGTAAATACTGTACTTGTGACTTCTCGTTGGTTGAAAAATGCGTTTCGCCTTGAACCGGTGATTGCTATTACTCTTTATATCAATTTTACCTACGGGTGGTTTTCAGAATACCTAGTGCACGCATTCATTCATTCATTCATTGGTTCCTACTCGGTTTCAGCCGCGATTTATCCACAGCTATGCCCGCAAGCAAAGGGTTGACGGACAGCCGACGCTTTGCTGAATACACATCTGTCGTGTGCAAAATTCGATAATGCTAACAACAACGACACGGCCGTCAACAAACTTGGTACAATGTATGGCTTTGCTGCCAATGAGTGACGCCTCCGCTGCGCTTGCCACATACTCAACCTTGTTGGCCAAACCATTATATTTGATACGGACTCCGACGCCTTTGATAACACACCTGAGCATATAAAAGAAGAAGAATTTTATATGAAGCAGTGGCGGAGAGATGGCCCCCTTGGCGTGTTTCTTGACATCATCAACTACATCAAAACACCGAATCAGTGGAGTACTTTTGCGGACTGTCGCATCGCAGCAGTAGCCGAAATGCCTGATGGCGTTACAGACGAGCTTCGTGAGCCCATCAAGCCCTGCATCACTCGCTGGAACAGCTATTTTGACAGCTTTAAGCGCGGTATTGAGCTCCAGCAAGCCATCAATGCTTATGCCTCTTTCCACATCAAAGCGACAGAAGATGCTGACGATTACGCAAATCAACGCAACAACAAGCTTCCTGGCGTACCGCGATGGATGCGATCAGGCGGGCTTACAGCTGCAGACTGGACGGTGATTACTGAACACACTGCAATACTTCAGTCCCTCAAGTCCGCAACCAATCGACTTCAAGGTCGCGGCAAAGCTGGAACCCACGGTGCTTTATATGAGGTACTCACTGTGTTTGAGTCTATAATACTGAGCTTGATAGTCGCCTCCAGCATTTCAGCCACGTTGACTACGAGCCATCTGAGGCGCCTGAAGGCCACCTGCCTATTAACCTACGTGCTGCAAGACGTAAGGCGTGCGATTACTACGAGAAATTCTTAAAAAGTCCAGTTTATTACGCTGCCACAGCTCTGCATCCGCGCTACAAAACATACTTTAAGATCTTTTGGCGTAACAAACCTACACGATTAATTGCTGCGCACATGAAATTTCAACAGCTTTGGGCTCGTTATAAGCCCAAGCGTATGGCTACTGCAGCAACATCATCGCCAAAGCCTGCAATGAGCAGCTTTGACGAAGGGATTGACTCTACGCTTGACAACGATGAAGTGGCAACAGAAGAGATGGATGAGTACGAAAGCTGGCTCCTAGAGCATATGTGAACATCTCAACAACATACGGGGGGATGTACAGCTATACAGTACTGGAAACATCTGCAGCCGAAGTACCCAAATCTTTCACAATTGGCGCTGGATGTGCTGACTATCCCTGCCTCCAGCGCCGATTGTGAGCGAGTATTCTCAGGTACTGGCGATATAACGGAGCCACAAAGGCGAAAAATAGACAGTCAACTGCTAGCAGCTTTGGTGTGTGTACAGCGATGGGAAAAGGCAAAGTTTACGACTTTAAGCACAGCAGCGGCGACTAAGTACGACGATGACAAGCTTACAAAAGAATTTGGCATCAATGAGTGGGAGGAGCCGCCGCCTATGACACCATAGAAATTACTTTTTGACTGCTATTAGTAGCTCAAATTTGATCAAACAAGCAATCAAGTTCAACTCTGAAATCCAAGTCAAGTCAAGCAATCAAGCTACAACACTGTGAAACCATCAAGCAATCAAGTATGGACCCTCAAACTTGAGCTTGTTTGCTTGTTGACAACTCTGACTTTGACGAGACATTGTGTAAGCATATAGATAAGTTGGTAGGGTGGGAGATGAGTAAGTGGCTATATAACAGACAAAAAAAATTCCTTCCAGCCACCCATTTCCCCAGCCTCTCATATATTGCGGAGATGTCAAGATACTGTAGGGGTAACACGAGAAGTCCCAAGGGCATTCTTACCAGAGATACTTAAACATACAGTAGAACCACACAGATAAGGTCTTCAGTGTCACCAGCTAGTGGCCATGTACCGCGCAGTAGAGCATACATCACACTAGAGTGTAGATGCCTCAAATAGTTTTAGATATACTCTTATTCATGAATTTCTACAGTATCCCAGTAATCTATCTATGTGTATATAGGCGTCAACTGAACGCGCGAGTGGTTGAAAGGTAGTTGTAAACCGTTAGAGGCAGCAACTACGATTCTTCGCTCGCTACTTTCAGCTGCGCTAATCCCGAATAAAGTTAATGATAGCCAAAACAGTGGGTTTCTAGCAGTTAGTGCATGGAAGTAGCCTCTAACCGAAGAATATGAATGCGCTAACTCAAACGCAGAAGCGAAAAGATCAGTGGAGAGGTAAGTTTACCGTTACTGTAGCACTACGGTGGCCTAATTAACTACTGTACTGTTACTGTACGGTCTGAATTACGAACCGTTACTTCCTGCGTAGTATGTCGTAAGTAGTAATAGCTACTACCAGTAGTACTACCCGTTGGACACGCTGCTAGTGCGTAAAGTGGGAAAAAGGAATAACAGGTTCTAACGATTGTACATTGATGATTCTTGATTCCATCTCGTCTGGATACAGGATTATGTTGATATGTATAGTAGCCGTGATGTACAGATGACCGACATATCGCCGAGGTAGAGCAGCTAGTAGGATCAGTCATCCATACTCAGCATGAGGAAGCTACTACGGAAGGGGTATCCCGTGATAAGAGATATCAGGTAACACCATGTGGTACGTCGTTGATTCCAACAGGTTATAAAAACCCGCTGGATGGTTCGTAGGGGATGTCGCGTAACGCTAGTCTACGGTGCGCAAAGACACGAATTGAGATGAAATTGTAGATAGGATGGATCAAAGAGTAGATTGTATAGAGCTATACCGCGAATCTCCTACGTGGCAAGGGCTAGCAGTGACGTCTAGGTCATCTACTAGCTTGCCGGTTGTAGGTTCAGATTCTTGGGTTCAACCTCTCAATGTTGGGCGTGGCCGTATCTTTATGCACCGCGGCATGTAGATTAATCGGTCCGTATAACCTGCAGTCCTCGTATCGTGCCGCGATGTCAGTACGATACTCGGTGATACCAACATATAGAATGGTTTTTGAAATTTCGATTTTGAGATTCTTGCTATCAAGTATTCCAAACTTGGTTAGCGTGGATCGCGGGGCATGAGCGGTGCTTACACCTGCACCTTTCCCGAGATCCAAAAAATCAAGAACTAGAAGACGACTTTGGAAAAGCATGCAGCATGATTGTTGGTAGTCGAACCTGACAGTTCTCACACAATCTCGGTCCGGTTACCCTAGGCCTAATTAGGCCTAGCGGTAGTCCTGCCTGCGCAGCTGTACCTACCATGCAACCTTCCTCCACACACAAGAAATCAATCACAATCAACCCATCTGCTCACCTCGTTGCAACGACTGTTGTTGATTCGCCTACATTACATATGCGATATCCTTTGCCGTGTCAACAATGATCAGGATACAGGAAGAAAGGGCCTGTCGAAAAGGTCTGGCGCGACGCTCACATGATGCATTAACGAGTATTCGGGAATGCCATTGTGTGTAAACCGATCACTGGCAGTGTCTACCGTGAGCTAGATAGCACATATTTCATTCACACAGACCCACATTTGAACTTACATTTTTTCTTCGTGCTGAAAGACATAACGTGCTTCACCACCGAGCGGCGCGGCTCAAAACTCACCAAAATCGCGATAAGTCGCAACGACATAACTCAACATAATAATATTATTTTTTAAGGATCTTTTACAAGTACTTTTAGACCTATGGAAGAGACATCCATTAAATTCTTGGATGCATATATGGAATAGTTTAGAAGTTATTGTAGAACTACGCAAACTTACAAAAAACTCCTTACTAAGAAAAACCATCATCGTAATCTATCATTGCAGAGCCTTGAAATGTTAAGAGGTAGTAGGGAATAGCTATAGCAGTCTCGAGTTCAAATTTCTAACGAATATATGAGTTTGGTATAGAATTGTTTCTTTGCGAAATATCGCGATTTTGATGAATTTTGAGCCGCGCCGCTCGGTGGTGAAACATGTTAGTCTTTGGACATCTTTGAAAATATAGCAGCAGTAGTTACGGGTGTGCATGTGCACCTCGTCGAATCTTTTAGCAAACGGAGAAAGAGAAGCGCACCTCGCCCTAAACAACAGGGCAGCGCGACGTAGGACATTTGCAAAATCTGACGTTGACAATGAGAAACAAGCCTGCTAATGCGTCGAAGCCGAAATGGTTCGGGTTGAAATGAATACATAGAATATAGTGTGATGGAAGTAATGCAGTCAAACCGTAGCAGGGTACTGTAGCTATGCAACATCAAAATGGTGTGTGGTATTGGTGATTGTGGAACGTAATACTCATCCAGCAGATATTACTCCACTCAAGGCCCTATCCAGCACTTGTTTGATCTGCGGAAAGAACACATCCGCACCCCGAGAGAGTATGATAGCTAACACCGCCACAAACTCATTAGCATGCCGATCTGGTGTGGTCCTTCAGACTCCCAAGCAAGACATGTGCTGCTTGGGAATATCCCCCTCGTCCGTTGTCTGGAAGTGTACCCAGAGTTCATGTATAGCGCCCTCAGTCGTACAGCTAAAGACAATGCGTGGTGCATTGTTTTCAGGGTCCTGAGCTGCCAGAGACGCCAGCAGTCTTATTGCACACGCTCCTCCTCCAGCGGCTTGGTTCTGTGCCCCTATGAGGTTGCCATTTGTTGTCAAACCCTTCGCCTCGATGATGAAGAAAGGAAAGCGCAAGCCACCTTGTGTGGCATGAGGACCGCTGAGAACCACCTTGTGGGCTTGCCAGTGATCAAGTAGACCTGCATGGATGCGACTGAAGGCCTCTCGAGATATTCCAACAGTGATGTCTGGCTTTGGCGTTGTGATTGTACCATCAAGACCGCCAGTGGAAGACAGATCACTAGGCTCGATAGACACAGGTGAGGAGGTGAGGTTGAAGGTACTGCTGCCAGGTCGCAAACGTATGATATTGGAATTGGATGAATCGTGTACTGGCTCCACGAATATGCGTTCTTGTGGCTTCATCGCTACAGAGTTTGCCGATAAAGGTTGCCAGGGTAAGGAGAGTATGGGGGATGGATCGGGTGGTTTGAGCGATATGAGCCAGAGCTTGTCGCTGCAGTTAGCACTGAGGGCGCGGCGCTAGGGCTGAATTCTGGCGAGCTTTTCCACCACGTCACCATAGAGATGTGTCCGATATTCCGGCTCAGAACCAGTTTTCCTCGCCAGTTCGCGGCACTCATCTCGGTATACATCTGCGATACGGTTGACCTCATCTGCCAGTCTCCTCGCTCGATCCTTACTTCCATTGTCCCCGTCAACATCTGCAGCGTGCGTGTCGATGACGGAGCGTGGAGCAGGTCTTGTAGGATCGAGAACATCACGCAGCCCTCTGGAGAGGAGCGCTTCGATATCGGGCGGAAGATCATGCACGACATCCACAAGGATGTTTGCGGGCTTCAGCACGGTATTGCGATACTGAGGGCTTTTCTTAGTTGGACTGCAGGAGCACGAGCGTCTCTGGGTCTTCAAGTCGCGTAGTCTTGAGCTGTCCGACATGGTATCGAGCAGCTAGGTATCGTCCGAGGGAGAGGAAATCCAGGTTTCGTTGTAAGTACAAGTCATGGGGACTTCCTCGATCCAGGCAATGATGGATTTTGCACTTTCTGTCCAAGTTATGTCCGCTTGTAGGTGCGCATTGGAGGGCTCAGCATGGTCGAGGGTGGGCGAGAGCGAAGGCGAGAGTAAATGTGGGATAGATGTGGAAGTTGACCTTTGGCACTTGCTGCTGTGACCAATATCAGACAACGACCCGTACGACAAGGCGCGACGTTTACGTGCCGTGCAGGCAGCTTTACACCCTATACACTTCATAATTTCACATTTCGAAAGTAGATTGATGGTAATAGTACAAAAGCGGTAAACGAGGTGAATGCAGTGGTGAAGGTCGGCGCAGTGTATAGTTGTTTTACGGTTGTTGGGTCAACCACGACGCGCCGTTTCTTTGTCGGAAATAACGTGTCTGTGTACCAAATACGCACATCCACAAAAACATGTCTCAATACACACCACTATTTCTCAACACCACCATGTCGCCAGAAGAATTAATTGGCGAGACAGATACCTATGGGCCTGGAGAAAAAGGTCCGTATACATGAATGTGAAAAAAACAGTGTTGTGCGGTTGTAGCAGATCAACAAAACATCAATCCACAACAAGAAGATCTTGTGAAATATGTATATTCCTAAGCACCTCGCTTGTAGTCTATAAATACTCTCGTCAGTTGCACGGACGTTTAGACACTGGTAGGGCTGGTAGCGTACCGGCAAGAGTGGGGATGTCGTCATGCCAGGAGAGTGAAATGGCAGGGCTGTTGTAAATGTCAATTCGGGCACACAGCAGTACCCACTAAGAAAATACTTCACCTTTACAAAGGTCTTAGTAAACGGGAGAGTGCGCTGCTAGTATAACTACGGACCCAGAAGGTTAGACTTAAAGACTTTCTTTTCCAAAGGAAAGTGCTGGACATTCCTAGCCCCCGCTGCAAGTGTGGAGAGAGAAGGCAGACCGTCATTCATGTTCTCTTACGCTGCAGCATGTTCAAGGACCTCAAGGATAGGATTTTTGGAATCCTCACTGGAAGAAACGACCTCTGGACTATCCTGAGCACAGCGCAGTTAGCTACGAAAGCCATCAGATATACGGAACAGACACAGATCCTTGGGCAAGTGGGAATCAGAGACGTGCAGACGATGCCAAGCACTGGGGGGAAACTGTAAGTATATTAGATGCGAAACACGAGGCAGAACGCCTATATGAGCCTAGTATCACAGAGTTCAAGTAATAGCTGCTCTCTTGATTAGCAACTGAGCAAGTCTTGACAGCGGTCAAAGGAAAAACGGCAGGCCTCTGGGGACAGATGGCTCCTAACTGTAGGAGTGATGAGGGACAACGCGGCACTGAGTAGCCATGGTGTGTTGGCGTCTGCCATTCCGGGCATAACTGCGAATACACGCGGCTGCAGCCGAGTAGGATTAAATAATAATAATACTGTGATAACGGTACGATACTCGGTTATACCAACAGTAAAAGAGTCTCACAAAATATTGCGCGTAAATAGCTAAAGTTGGGATAGTAGTCGCGTTGCAAAGGTAGATTCGCATCAGCTCGCGTTTTTTGGTGGGGAACCAACGTGTCACGCGAAACTTGAAATGTCTGCCAAGCAAATCCCGGATTATTACGCACAAGAGATCACGTGCTGTCAGGTCGTCCTGCAACATACCTCCTAGAGCGCGGACCACCTAGGGCGGCAATGTAGGAATCTCGCAGTTTCGATTGGGCAACCCAAACCATGTGTAAATGTGCATATCCCCGTCCCCCTCTATGAAATAGAGATAATGAAGCTAGTGTCACAGTTCAAGTAATAGCGGCTCTCCTGACTAGCAACTGAGCAAGTCTTGATAGCGGTCAAAGGGAATACGGCAGGCCTCTGGGGACAGATGGCTCCTGACTGTAGGAGTGATGAGGGACAACGCGGCACTGAGTAGCCACGGCGTGTCGGCTGTCTGCCATACCAGCAATTCCGGGCATAGCTGCGAATACACGCGGCTGCAACCGAGTAGGATTAAATAATAGTAATAATATTACTATCACGGATCGTTCTTGTGTAGAAGTCTGGACAAGAGATGATTGTCGATATGGAATTAGAATATACAAAGAAGTATTGAACACACTCAGTACTATAAAGAAATGATAGCTACAACACCGAGTTCACGGCCGCAACGACCAAGGAGGCCCCAGCAGCGGCAAACACCCCATTTACCGATTCTCTCTTCGCAACGACATTCTCTGCATCCTTCACCATCGCTGAAGGTTCATTTGCCACGTTTGAAGTTGCCGCCACCCGAGCATTTGTGCGCGTTGGCGTGACCATAATGTTCTGCGCCGACTCGTAGCACTCGGAGAAAACGATGGTGTCATTCAGCCACGCAGCACCTCACAGGGGCTCCGGGCAAAAAAACAAGTCAGTTTGGAAGCACTCAAGAGCACGGCTACCCTACGAGGCTGAGAGGGATTATCATGGCCATCAAATCTTCTACTGCGCAGAGGACAATTGTAAATGGAAGGGCCCATCAAGCAATGCGGCTCGTCACCTCCGAAAACATTCCATCTTTGTGGGCAGATTCTCGGCAACACCCTCGACGATTGCACAAGCCAACAGCCTGCAACAAGACTTTCATAATATGGCTGTGAAGCATGCTGAATCCGGTCACAATTAAACCGCCACAGTCCTCCGCAATGCTACTCAAAAGCAGTCGTTCCGCAACGCCCTCGCCCGCTTCGTGACAGCGTGTAGTATATCACATAAATCAGTGGTCTCTGCCGAATTCAAAGCATTAATTATGACTGTCAACCCCGAGGCTGAGCATGTGTTGCTTCGCTCCAGTAGCTCACTGTCCTTACGCATTGTCCGGAACTTCCGCGCTCAACAAGAGGAGGTTATTCGGTACCTCTGCGATGAAACAATCAGCCGCTTCCACATCAGCACTGACACATGGAAGACGATGCATGGGCACAAGCACTTCCAGGCGGTGAATGTCCAGTTTGTCGACCAAAATGGAGAGCTAGTTCAACTCCTTCTTGACCTTGTCGACATTGACAGCGAAGAGTCTAAAACTGGTGCATACTTGGCTACTGTTGGAACAGCGATAGATAGCACATGTACTTCAGCTAGTCGTCTGGATCAGCATTAGGTTGAATTAGCGTGGAGGGACTTACTTCCCCGCAGTCCGCGATGCGGGGAAGATATCATCATCAACATTTATTACATACCATGTGAATACATTGAGGATCACCCCCGTACGATCGTACAAGTGCCTACCCACAGCTACACTCCTTATAAAGACTATCAAGGAGTACAACCTTACTACACGGTTAGGCTGGATAACATCTGACAATGTAGGAGTGAATGACACGCTTGTCCGTGCAATTGAGGCCTTTATGCGTGCTGAAGGCATTAACTACTGGACCGAGAAGACATAAAGACTACGTTGCATTGGGCATATCATCAACCTCGCCACACAGTCCTTTATGTTCACAACCAACAAAGAAGCAGCCGAAATGGCATATGAAACAGCAAGGTTATCACAGCTAGAGTCTGACAGGGGCGGGACAGAGAGTTACAGTGAGAGTAACTATGACATTGCAGACACGGCCCTTGTACGACACCCCGCACTCGCAAAACTCCACAGTTTTGCAGTTATTCTGCGAGACGACAAGTTTAATCAAGCCTTTAAGAGACTAGCTAAAGGGGTTTCCAGAGTGCCCAGCAACTATCCCCAAGATCCCAGGCGAGACACGGTGGAATGGTTGGCTTCTTATGATTGAAGAGGCCTTCAGAACAAGGCCTATCCTCAACGCGTTGTATGCGAGGTATCCTGATGCCCCGAAGTTAGTTGTGCTTACAGATGACGACTGGACACTCTTAGATCATGTTCACAACTTCCTTGTTCCTTTTAAGGAGGTAACTCTTAAGGCAGAGGGACATCAAGCAACCCTTGACTGTTTCCAACCATCCATGGAATTCCTGATTAACCATTTCGAAGACCAACAGAGACACCATTCTAAGCACAAGACTCTGTTAGCCCCAATAAGCACGGCCTGGTTTCTCTTTAGCAAGTACTACGCGCTTATTGATGAGAGTGGTGCCTACATTAAACCTGCCCTGCTGCACCCAGAGCGTCGTTACAAAGGGCTACAGAACCAATGGAATATAACAGAGAAGAGAAAGTGGTTGAAATTAGGTCTGCAACGGGCAGAGGCCTTGTGGTATACATACCGTGATCGGCTAGAACCTACCCTGTCCAGCAGTCCAGGGGATCAAGATACCTCCGCAGCCGAGTTGTCAGCCTTTGATCTATGGCAACAACAATCAGCCGTTGTTGCAGACAGTGAGGACAACTTCAAAGCCTTCATCTCCGCACCTCCGAGTCGACTGCCACCCTGGAAGGGAGACAAATGACGGTTGTTAAGTGGTGGCCCAGCCGGCACAACGACAAACCTTCCCTGCCTTGTCACAACTCGCCATTGACGTGCTCTCTGCCTTCGCAATGAGCGCTGAGTCGGAGCGAACATTCAGTAAGGCGAGAGGGACAACCTCGTGGGAGAGGTCTCAGTTGAGTACCAACACAATTAGATGCTCGGAGTTGTTGAAGGACTGGTCACACCGTGGTGTCGCTTACAGACTGCCAAATGACTACGTTGACAGCAATTATGGGAGCGACAGTGAGGCTCCAGGGACTCTATTTGCAGTATAACTATACAAAATTACCAAAAATATCTGATTCTGATTTGACTCTGATTTTGGGTGCTTGATTTGAATAATTCAGGAATCAAAACCTATGATTATGGGACAGCTGAGGCTCAGATACTTGAAAGTACATTTTCTGGAATTCATATATGAAAAAATTGGGTTCCGAAGCATGAAAATGGAAAAGGGCTCGTGGTTTAGTGGTATAATACTCCCTTAGCATCTCGCAGTTCATCAAGAGCTTGTAAGAACCTTGAGTGGGAGTGGTCCGGGGTTCGATTCCCCGCGAGTCCAATCTTTTTGCTTAGACAACTTCATTCTTGATTCCTTAAGGACTCAGTCTACATTCTTCTGTGTCAAAAATGAGGGGTGTCTAAAGTTTTGCCTACATATTTGATACTGACCCTGTTCAGCCTGCAAAAATACAGTACTACATTCCATAGTCAATATTCTTTACTAATTGCTGTTGCATCTTAGTGATGGTATAGGGAATGGCCGGTGTACTTGACTGGGCAGGGCAATCCTTCGATGGAGGCACGAGCGTATATTAATATTCGGGGGAAGGGCCTTGTCGGTATACCCGCCCGTGAAATGGGAAGGTATTTAGGACGCTGTTAATCGACTGCCCGTAGATGTCGCGGAACGCTAGTCTACGGTGCGCAATTGTAAAGAGTGAATGAAGTATGGAGGATGGATTGAAGAGAGTAGATTGTATAAAGCTATACCGCAAATCTCCTACATGGCAAAGGCCAGCAGTGACGTCTAGGTCATCTACTAGCTTGCCGGTTGTAGGTTCAGATTCTTGGGTTCGTCCTCTCAATGTTGGACGTGGCCGTATACTTATGCACTGCGGGGTGCCACTTGCGTGATCCGCGCGATACCCAATACGGCCAAAAGTGACCTGTCACTTAATGATACCAACAGGCCTTACCGACAGGGAAATACCACTTATGATTGGCTAAAACTAAGCATTTTTGATTGGATGTAAATTTAATCCGCATGTGATTCGGTGCAAGCATTGATGAACGACCAATGAATAGCAATAGGCTAAACGCCAATATGTACGTCCACCTACACACAGGCAGAGCACGTAGATATGATCGCGACGCGTTTTTCACGTTGTTCCGTGTCTGGTTTACGCAGAAGGTCATGTGCGTACTAGGTCGCTGACTGTGCCTGCTACACGAGCATTCCTTCCACCCCTGGACTGGACTCATGTCTCACTTCGGTACCAGTGCTGTGAAAATTGACCAATTACACCGGACCAGCAAGGATTTACGCTGGATTATGGTGTAATTTACTCCTGTTCAAGATGTCCATATAATTAATCGAAATAATTCGAGTTAATGAGAGCTGTAACATGGGGAACGCACGGAAATTCATCTTGGAATGCATATAGAGCGTTTGAACACTTTTCTTACTGTAAATATCTGAGGGCATCTGAGAAAGCTCTTCACTCAAGTTTAAGCTTACTAAGCCCACCAGAACCAACAAGCTTAAAAAGGCTACTGAGCGTGCTCAGCTTCGTCATGACGAAAAGTTGCCTTTCTAGAGTGTTTGCGTTGCCGTTGACTTGGCCGGGTTCTGGTTGCATCGTTGCCAATCAGATCTGGCAGAGGTCAGTTCACCCAGCAAGCTATGTTCCCTTGCCCACGCATGTCTGACGTTTCCATCTCTAATAGTATAACGGAACGTCTTATCGTTCCCTTAGCTTGGTCCAACTGATCCGTACGTATTCTGTCCACTTCGATAATCGCCAGTGTCTGGATATGTTGTTCCGCCCCCTGTGAGTGCTGTGTGCCGGCGTCAGAGGAGTCGTGTAAGATGTGTAAGGCATGTTCCATGCGTGGAATGAACTTCCGCTGCTGACTTTCTAGCTTGCTACAATCATTAGCACGAGTTTTTACTGGTATGATATGTAGATACTATGTATGAATAAATTGCCAGATATTGAGCCGATTGTAGTGTTAAAATATGGGGGTGTAAGAGTTATTGCATTAATCAAACTGGTCCTCAGACTAAGTAGTGATGCTAATTTAATCACATGCACAGGGTCACATGACCAGAGCTTCATCGTCCAATTTGACATGTAGTGCGTTAATACAATTGCAGCAAATCACAATGACTGTTTCTGACATCACCACGTACCGATCCTTACACCAAGGAAACGAAACTCTATCTCTATAGCACGCTTTCATTGGATTAGGATGTACAAAAGTTAACCAAATAGATTATTCTACATCATTCGTACTTCAAGAGTAATTAAGAAGTGTTTGCCACTGCGATGATAGGGTTAAGTTTCCCCCAGTAATTTTCAACCCACCAAACCGAAGATGCTTTGCCTCAGCTACAATATTCAAGTATAGATAACTGTCACCACGACAAATTAAGTCAGATACAGTTTGAATGACGATTACCAATTCTAAGGAGATCACGTCACTCCATGCCTAGGAGGCAAAGAAAGAGACAAAAATAGCTTTTCGTGAATATGGTATCCCTTCATTGAGTCTGAGGCTTATTTTACACAAGCAGTTGGAATACAACCAGTCTCAAACGACATCAACAGCAATCCAAGTGGCGTGGAGGCAGAAACAGCGATGCCACTCTACACCTCAACAACATAAATCAGTGCCTAGGTGAAGAAAATCAACTAGAAATAGCAGATTGGATGTAAGGCGTGACATTTACAAGAGTACGAGATGAGTACGGGCCTGGACACCTTCGCATGAGAGCACTAAAAACATTTGACACCTTTCCTGGCACACCAAGGGAGAAAAGCAAGATGTGTCAGGCAATCAGCAAATACTATGCTGTTGGTGGTCCTACTCAAATTGTGCAAACATTTCTTCAAGACACAGTCGGCGATGCTGTTCAGTCCATATGTCTGGGCTGTTGTGCTGGATGACTGCGTGGCATTCAAAGGCAGGCTATTTGCTTCGTCTGCTTGTCGGACCTAGGCTAAAGAGCGATATGATCGTGCCAGAGAAATTAGGTACAATTTTTAGCATATCCCCTTGCTAAACTGACTTGACCCCCAATATAGTTCCTCTGCAAGCTCGATGGTCGTTAGAACACTTCCTCGAAAGAGTGAAGGGGTTTGCAACAGCAATGTTATATGAGATCGAAGCGCAGAGGCTCAGGGCTTTCGATGGGCCGTACGACGGCACTTTTGACCGTACACTGGTTACAGTATGGTTTAGCTGTGGAGTAGCATGATATGGTACAATACAGCTAAGATTATCAACAGTCTAAACTACGGCATAGGACGACTAATGCTGCCAACCGTCTCAATTGCGATGCGGTCATCTCCACCGTAGTACGGCCTATCGAAAGCGCTGCAGAGGCTAATGCATTTTTCAGAGAGCAGCGAATACACACCAGATAGACTGAAGCCACTCATACTGTCATACATCCAGCGGAATATTTACAAAGGGCCGAAATAGTCAGATTTCAGGAAACGAAGTAGCCGACAGATTGGCCGATAGGGAAGCTCATAAACTGCATGAGCCAACACACCTTGCGATGGGGCCTACAGTTACAGGGCTGCGGACAGACACAAGGACACAGATGTATGGCGCACAACTGGATTGGTGGGGAACCAGGAAACTGAAACTTTCGACATAGTATAGGAAGTGGGATGTCAGAAAGAAGATCACCGTGAACAGACCCAGGGAAGTTGATTGTGATGACTGAAGTAGTTTCACGTTCACTTTGACCAGAGAGCTTGGCGTAGATATATATATTGCTCTATGGACTGTGACATGGAACAGAGAATAAATCAACGTACTTACCAATCTTTACCTCCTTGCACTTGAGCATTTAATCCAACATGGGAAATTTCATACAGCACGACCCCTCCGGAGGAACTCACTCTCAGCCGACGCGTTATAGCCAAACTTCCGACCATATGCACAATGCATGGCGATTTTGCATGGTACAATCGAAATTACAAGAATGAAGATGCGGAACTCCTATGTTCCTGTGAAAAGGAGAAGTCTTCTGATCATCTGGTACACTGCCCGCGCATGCGGCGCTGGTTCTTACGATGGCCACCAGTCAACACTAAAGAGGGCATCGTGTACCTCCAAAAGCTGCTCAGGAACCCTAAAGACTTTGCTGACCTCCTTCGCCTTGAGAAAAGAACTTAGCCTTTCGGCCAGCGCATGCGCAACGCCATGCTCATCTCCTTTATTCACGTAATGATGCTAGCAGCACTCTGCAACAGGATCTCTTTCTTCTAATCTCGCATGGAGGAGAGGAAGACAAGACACATCCCTGCTAAGGAGTTGCTCACGCAAGAACCGCCTCCGCTTTGGCGCCTGGCGCGTCCCCAATACCCTACGGGAGGTGATAATGTATGTAAAGGCAACTGCCGAATGTACCGAGACGTTAATACACTACTACTAGTAGTCAGACGTCAAAGTCACAACCAGCGAGTACGAAGGAACAATTATCACAGCCACCAAAATTTGACAGATACGATAACTGCATGATTTGGGTCTCCCTGAAACGCACTAGAGATCTCGTTGGAGTCACCCAAGCCTACTGTCGTAGACATGCCCATTACCAAGTCTCTCTCTTCCTAGTTGACAAGCACAGCTACTCTAAAGAGGATATGTCTCTGGGCTTATCAGATATCGGCCAAGATCTGTCATTGGCTTACTGATATAAATTAGTCGTAGCTCACTACACAATGTATCTCTTACCTTTATAATACGCTTTAACTGCAAGCTTTGCAGAATCTTGAAGATGTAAACATACCCAACATGCTGTGTAAAACACACCTCTTTATGTAAATCGACACTCTATATTCTGTTCTTTGATGGTCTTTTTTCTATATAAATTGCCCGGCAAGAAACTGTGTTTTTATCCAATTTTGTACCGCAGTGATCTTTGCAGCATCATGAGAAGAGAGACAACATAGGAATTTATAACGGTATCAGCAACAGATCAGGGCTTTCGATACGCCGTACTACGTCGTAGTACGACTCTGGTTACGGTGAAGGAGACCGTACCGTAGACGAGACGGTTGACAGCCTTGGCCGTACCGTACCGCAGTCAGATCTCTTACCGTATTGCGGCCGTAGTACGCCGATTTTGGAGTGCTGTTGATAAGGTATCGTTATGGTCGCCCTTGCCCTTCAACGACCCATCCACGATAAGCACCCGCTTGATTGACCAGAGTCCTGCCCAAAAGGAAATTTGTAGACACCACACTCATATGTCCTCTCCATTATCTCCATCTAAATCCTCTTCAACTGGAATTTTACATTGATCAATGATGCGACGATCAACCAGGGCCAACTGCCATTCACAAGCTTCAACTTACACGCCTACACCCCTGTCCAAGAACCCACGGCGACTACCTCGACCATCACAGCTATCTTCATCACCATCACCTGATCTTCCTGAGCTGTCGGAAGATGAGGAAAGAGCACTCACACGCGTTGCCTGCTGACCCTAATAGGGTTGCTGACATTTTGTTTGATGTCGACTTTCACGACATATGGCACAATTCTCATCGGCTTAACGCTAGCCAGATAGGCTATCGAGTCAAACACAAGAGTCTCTCCAGTGGAGGCCGAAAGGGGTCATCTATATGGGATTATGGTGTCGAGCTAGAGTACACCTCTACTAACGGCAAGAACAAAACGTTGTTTCTGTGCAAAGCCTATCACGAAGATCGCAATAATCGCAACGCTGTTCTTGTCGTTGACGAAACTGCACACATTAGGAATCACATTAACGTCGATAGCGGTGAAAGTATACTCGAAAATTCTCGAACCGACCCCTTCACAGCGGCCTTTCCAGCACAACGTGTGGCCGGTTGATCTTCAGTACCTTCTCAAATACCTTGGGAAGAAGAGAAGATGCAGCAAGCGCTAGCTGACTGGATAATTATGCGTGACCTCAGCTTCTCGGACGCCATTTCACCGGAAACTCGTAGCCTTATTACATGGAACAGGTTGGCTTTACTTCAGGCTTTGCCCAATTCTGTTGGCACTATATCTGCTTTCATCAAGAATCGTCTAGAGGCTCGTATAAGCGAGGTCGCACGCTTATTGGAATCCGCTCAAAGTAAGATATCCCTCAGTTTTGATATCTGGACGTCGAACAATCACTACAGCATTCTTAGTGTTGTCGCTCACTTTGTTGGTAAGTCCGATCTATCAACGTCATCAAACTATCCTAACTTAGGACAAGATGCCGCGTACAACCAAGAAGACGTAATTGTCGCCTTCTGGAACCCCTTTGGTGATTATACTGGCCGCGCGCGGGCCTTCACAGTACTCAAAGTAATCCGTGAATATAACTTCGAACAACGATTTAACTATTTTGTGAGCGATAACGCCAAAAATAACGATACCGAGTTTATTAACGGCATCAACGAATACTCGAATCATGTCTTAATTGGCCCCCAGTATCGCATACGCTGTACAGGTCACATTATCAATCTCGTCGACGAGGCCTCACTGTACGGTAAAGTCTCTAGATTTGAAGCAGACCTCGCCAAGGCCGCTCCTAAGGATTGATTCGAGATGTACCGCAGGCACGGTGTTGTTGGCAAGCTCCACAACTTCGTCAACGCTATTTGTGTCTCACAAAAACGTCGTGAGCGTTTTGTGAGATCCAGAAGGAGATTGCTGACGAGGATCCCCTGTAGACTCTTAGCACTCTCCGCCTACAACAGGATGGTGGTGTACGATGGAATTCTGTTTATATAATGCTCAGCCGCTGCCGTCAACTGAAGCCTGCTATCACTAGATTTATCAGGACTTGCCGCCACGAAGATGGAATAGACGATGACGAATTTTCGAACCCAGCGACCGCTTATGACGCCATGAAAGACTATCTCAGTGACGAGGATTGGGATGAGGTTTATGTTATCGTCAACTTCCTCGAAGTTCCACAACAGCTCACAAAGGCGATTGAAGGCAACAACAGTAAGAACGGCTTTGGCTCACTGTGGCAGACTATCGTTGATCTACAAACCTTGTGGGACCACTACCGTGACACAGCTGAAAGCATTCAGCTGCATCCAACGTCTTCGAACTTCTGATGCCTCATTCGTGAGTTTCTGCTTTTTGTGTCTTTAAAGTGCTGAATATTAGTGCTCAATAGTCTTGTGGACCTCAATGAAGATGTAGAAAATATTGAGGTATCTAAGTGGAAACATCAATTCACAGTCAAAAAATCATGTTAACCGTTTCTTGCAACCTACTACGGCCGTAGTACGGCGTACGGCGCTGTACGGCTCATTGCTTGGTCGTACAGTACTACGCTACTCCACGATCGAGCCGTACCATAGTCAAAGTACGGTCAAATTTGCCGTAGTACGGCCTATCAAAAGCCCTGGCACCTATACCTTACCAGATGAGTTACTCATTTCGTCTTATATAGTCATAGACTTCCATAGACATTAAATCAAAATCCAATCCAGTCATATGGGCTTCTCAAGCTTACAGTACTTCATCCTGTCTCCACAGTACCGTATTACGGCCTGTTGAATGCACTGTTTCGACGTGGGTGTGGCGATAGTCTGCTTGAAAACTCCCGGCTTAGATATGCAGTTCGACACAGGATTCAGCTGAAGGGAGGTTGTGAGGCTGACCTTATCTGGAAGTATGGTGTTGAGCTGACTTATATCGACCACAACGGCTCGTCGCTGAGGCTGTGGCTTTGCCAGCTCTGCCATGCAAATCGAAGCAAGAATGACGCGAAGAAGGTGAACAGCCTTATCGTGCAACAGACTACATTTCTTTTACTCTCGCATGGAGGAGAGGGAAGACAAGAAACGCCTCTACTAAGAGGTCTACTCACACAAGAGCCGCCTCCGCTTTAGGGCTTGGCGCGTCCGCAGTACCCTATGGGAGGTCATTATGTATGTAAAGGCAATTGCCAAATATACCAAGACGTAAATACAATACTACTACTACTACTACTACTACTACTACTACTACTACTACTTCTGCAGAGTGTTCTTAAACGGCTGACATGAGTTGCGTACAAGCCACTAAAAGAGAATCCCAGAGTTCAATCCACTCGCGCCTGCTTTACACTCTCCATACTCACTTGATTAGAGATTATTCACACTACATTTAGTTATGACAACTAAACATATGTTCTAACATACGAATCTGTGTTTGAGGGCCTCGAAAAATACTTGCCCTTCTGATAACCACGATTGATATTTTTGTTTAATTAGTTACCACCCAAAAGTATCTTTGATGCTGTCAATCCATTGAAAAGCTCCAAGCCTTAACCACCTTACCAATGAAGTTGGACACCACGTGCAACCGAACGATTTCTGCGGCACGTTCTTTCCCAGAACGGTTAACTTTGGCGGATAGTCTGCGATCTGCAAGAGGCTGTCAAGCGAGAGTACTGAATGGCGTCCATGGACAGCAAGGTATAGGCTAGCAAATGGCGTCGAACCAAGGATACAATGGTAGCAATATATAGTGTGGTGTTTGTCCGCGTATTTTCGCATCCTATACTACTATAATATTTCTTTTACCTTGAAGTTCCTTCCTTCGCGGCCCATGCTTCTAGTACAGCCAAACGGTGGGCTAGCGCCTTCCAGCCTAGTTTTTGGGCCACTAGCGCAGCACACACCTGCCGCTGGGGGCAATTGATATTTTCTCTGTTTGTCTGCTGCCCCTCGTTCTCTCACAAACCCTCCACTTCAAACCAAATATTCGAAGTTTTTCACCTTCAAAGCCTTCCTTACCCCCAAACTTAACAGTGAGTTCAAGCTTGTGCGCGCTGGAAGAGTGTGTACCTCGTAATTACCGTGTACCAGCTCTAATATATCACAGGTTCTACCACTTCTCAAGCAATGGATTACCAAGCTCCCGCTCCTGCTGCCGGTGGCCGTGGCTGCTACAACTGTAAGAACCCATAGTCCTTTACCAAGCATGGAACAACTACGTCGAAATACTCCCCACACTCTCGTTAAACAGTCTTGAGCATTTGATGGCAAAATGCCGCGGGCAAGCCCAGCACGTCTATTTGGAAACTCCTGTACAAAGCGCACGTTAAGCAGCCAACTTGCGGGCTTGATTCATATGGTCCTAGAATTGCGCTCTGTCTAGTCTCAGCAATAGTCCTGCGAACGCCTCTAATCACTCCATAACATACAAAGATTGTGACTAACGCATTCTAGGCGGCGATAACTCTCATCGCGCTGCCGAGTGCCCTACCAAGGGTACCCCAACCTGCTACAACTGCGGCGAGAAGGGTCACGTCAGCCGCGAGTGCACCTCTCCTCAGGCCGAGAAGACTTGCTACCGCTGCGGCGGTACCGGTCACATCAGCCGTGAGTGCACTCAGGCTGGTGGCGCTCCCGCTGGTGGTCGTGCTGGCGGTCAGGAGTGCTACAAGTGCGGTCAGCAGGGTCACATTGCCCGCAACTGCTCTCAGGGTGGCGGCTCCTACGGTGGCGGCTTCAGCGGCCGTGGCGGCTATGGTGGCCAGAGCGGTGGATACGGTGGTGCCCGCCAGACCACTTGCTACTCTTGCGGTGGTTTCGGTCACATGAGCCGTGACTGCACCCAGGGCCAGAAGTGCTACAACTGTGGTGAGGTCGGCCACTTGTCTCGTGACTGCCCTCAGGAGACATCTTCTGAGCGTGTCTGCTACCGCTGCAAGCAGCCCGGCCACGTCCAGAGCGCTTGCCCCAACTAAACGTGTCGACTGAGCCTCGTCGATTACCTTGATCTGGAGTGAGCTTTGATGCAGCCGATCGCATGCATTGCGACGCGGCTGGCATGTTCGATTGTTAGAGATTGCGCCCACGATTCACGAGTCATCGACACGATTACGATTTCCTTCTCTGTACATTTTCTCATTCTGCGGCTGGCTGCCGTTTTTCGACGCTTACACGAAAAGCATATCATCGCCCGGCATGATTGGACTTGGCTCTTTTCTGCATATGACCGAACTTGAAGAGGATTGGTTACGGAAAAGTCTTGATTCAGGAAGATTCTGCATTCGGTGGATACAATGTGGGTGGGTAGGAGAGCGGATCCTTCGACAGCGAGCAAGGAATGGGAGTAGTGATGGTCTGCGAACGAATACGACTATGAGAAAGGAGGCTTTTGCTGTTCGGTGGGTGTGTCCTAGGCTTTCTGGTAGTTGCTAGAGAGCTAAGGATGACATGGACTGAACAGTGTAAAGACCTTGCTACATTCATCCATTTTGGATGCCCCAAGCACCTGTGTTTTGCTTTACTGTGATGTTTACTACGCTCAGCGAATGCGTCTTTATCGTGACCAGGCATAAAATGAAGTTCTTCTTCTCTTGGTAATGTCACTTGATGTCTTCCCTTATGCCAAGCAAAAACAACACTAGTCTGTAACTTATCTCACCCAAGCGCATCCAAATAAACAGCCAGTGACCTTGACCCCACAATCTCTCAACGCGTCATACAGCAGCCAACAGCGCGTCTGACTCTACTTGCATGCTCACCCGAGTATGGCTCCTCAAAGGAAACGCGACAATCGCGAAAACGCCTTCTTCAATGTTGGTGTTCAAGGGCGGTATGTAAATAAACACGACAACAACATGCGCGCGCAACTGATCGCCTTTATAGAAAGACTGGTATTACACTGGAAGAGCGTGCGCGTGATGAGCACGGTCTCGAGCCTGTCTCAGGCATCTTTTCTTCGCCCGAGAAGTCACCACCTAAGCGCGGAAGTACTGTAACAGGATCAGAGTCGATGGATATACAAGAAAGTACGTATGTATATGGCAGCGAACTGGCACGCGCATATGGCTGGCTGCGAAGAGAATATGCTGACATCCATGCAAAGGTTCCATTCCCAACATCACCACCTCCGCTGCAATACTGCGCAATAATCGCATGCACCTTCCTCCACCGCGATCGCGATCACCTATGAAAACTGCACTAGGGTCTTCTCCGCGCCGACAGTCGTCTATGGCACCACGGGGTAGCTCAATTGGCCTGTCAAGTCCAATACGCGCAATACCACATCCTTCCATAGCCAGACGGCTAGATTTCGAAGAGGAGGAGGAGGACACGGGCCTACAGGAAACACCAGCGCTGAGCGGATCAGGACAGCGTCGCGGGAAGCGCAGTGATATTTATACATTAGAGCGCTCTCCCAGCCGGCAACGTAGCACTGTGCTCGACGAGAGCGAGTTGCAAGAAGAGATCACTGCAAACAACGAAGAAGAAGACTTGCCAGTTGTGACTGAAATTGAGGAAAGCTTTGTTGCACAGATTGGAGACGACAGCGTTACAGACGCCGAGGCTGTTGAATCGTTCGTGGAGGACTATACGCAAGTAGAAAAGGAGCCAACCAAGAAAAGCAAAAAGAGAAAAAGCAATTCGGTAGCAGTCGCGGAGGAGGAAAGCCCAAGACCAACCAAGTCACGAAAACAAGGATCGATGGCACCGCAGGCACCTGAGCCAGCGAAAAAAGGGAGGAAGGCTGCTAACGCATTTGTCGCTCCTGTGCGACGCTCGAAGCGTGTATCTGACATAACAGAACAGGAATCTAGTATTCTTGGAGCATCAACCCTTGACAATTCTGCTGCAGCAGATCCATCTGAGCAGATTGAGCAGGCGCCTGTAGCTGCCAGGCGTCGTTCGCGGTTATCAAAGCCTCAGAAGGATGCTGAAATTCAGCCAATCGTTCCAGTAAAAGCAACGAAGAATGCTGCTACCAAGGATGCTGCAAAGGAAAAGGTAGAGCCAGTCTTCAAGAAGCCGTCTAAATCAGCTACAAAGCCGAAGGGGAAGTCTGCAACGAAGGACAAAGAGAATGCAAAGACGACTGACAAGGGTTTGAAAGATCAGGCTGGAAGACCCGTGGACTTGCACGGTAACCCCCTTAGCAAGGCGGACATCGAGCAAATGTCCACAACTTCAGCTACATCGCGGTACGGCCGAGGTCGACACCTGTCGATATTTCGCGAAATGGAGCCTAAGGCAATTGCGCGTGTTGGCCGAACAGGCAGGCACCGCGTTGCACCGATTGATTTCTGGAAGAATGACAGAATCAACTACAATCACGATGGCAGTATGGCTACAATCGTCAAAGCACCATCACCGGAGCCAGCAACAAGAGCTTCGACGCACTACAAGAAGAGCAAGAAGAAGACATCCATTGCTGTCGATAAAGAAAAGGCAGAACTCGCACCTTGGGAGGATGGTGAGGGCTTCCTGATGGGCAATTACAAGGATTACGATCCTGCTGATGAATTTACCTCGCCCGACCTTGTGGAAGGCGTCTTGGCTTGGTCTGAAAAAGGCATCAAGCCTGAACCAGTAGGAGACGGGTCTTTCCAGTATTCTAGACTCGGAGGGAGTGGACCTACTGGCTTCCTCAGCTGGGGCATGATTGAGCTCCGCGCTGATCAAATGAAGCGCTCGAAGAACTCCAGGCAGATGCATATGGTTTTCAACGTACAATCTGGTGTTGTTGAGGTCAAAGTCCATGAAAACGAGTTCATAGTGCACAACGGTGGGATTTGGCAAGTCCCTCGAGGTAAGTTGTATACATGGATGGTACTTGCCTTTCCGATATATGTTGCTAACAAGGGCTCCTAGGCAACACGTACAGCATCAGGAACGTTGGCGATGGAACAGCTCGTGTATTCTTTGCCCAGGCTCGCGAAATGTTTGTGGACCAAGAGTGATTTTTTGGTACGTTCGACATGAAGGTGCTTTCAGCAGCCAGCTAGTGACAACAAGTGTGACCGCGTGTCTACACGAAGTATCTGTTCCATCCACAGTGCCCAACTGGAATGGACATTATCACGCTGCACATGTTGCTTTTGTCTGCGTTGTATTTCGCATGCTACACCCTCTGCTCACCTGTATCCACTCACCTATGCAACCTCACATGTACTCGAACCACCACTCTAACTTCCACCCAACACTTCTCTTCACCGCCATACGATTCTTCTCTCGATGCCGTTTGCGAACGGTAATTCTTGCGACGATATGAAACAATTTTGGGTCCGCACGCATCTTGTACGAACTGAAGCGAGCGTCGTACAGACCTGCAAGCCATGAATGCCACTTTTGAAGGGAAACACATGACACAGCAGGCCGCTGCCAAAGATGCGTGATGTTGTGCCACACTTGACGAGAACTGCATGTGAGTATGGAGATGAACGCAAGCCAGCCAGCCTTGCCGTCTGACCTGGTGATGACCTATGAGCACCAAAGCCCACTTGGAGTTGTTGATTGAGCAATCCAAATCGAAACGACGGTTGTGCACGTCGTGAATCGACGACAGAACATACTCTGATGGCCACGCATGCGTAGCAGCCCGATTCTACCTCACTTGAAGAAATGACAACTCGCCTTAGGCGTTCATGCATTCCCATGCATCACACATCTCTTAGCAGCATTACACAACATGCACACTTACGGCTGACAGTCAACGCGCTGTGCACCGTGATCGAAGTCTGCATCTCGGATGCAGTGTCACAGTGCGGAAGCGGGAGCTGCCATGGGCGGCTTACTGCACGACGCAGGTGCATGTACGTTCTCGGGTACTGGTAGTTGTATGCATGTTTGGGTGGTTACCGCTTCCCCAAGCGTTGTGTGACTGTGACCAAGATGATGACTGGCGGAATCAAGGCTGCATGGAGATGGGACGTTGAGTGGCTGAGCAGACGCGCCGCATATCTCTGGCTCTGTGTGGCGCGGATGCCGATAAACGCTTCACGAACACATCTTGGGTCTTGCATCACGCATTCCACGCTGTGTGCTATTCTCGTGTACGCATACCTGCCCATTCCCCACATAATCTCTGTACTCCACTACATTGCAGCAACAGGCGTTGAGCGGTGTGGAGCGGTGTAGAGGGCCAGCGGTTCGAGATACATGTCCGGTGAGGATGGAGACTTGAACATCCAGCTTCAAGAAGTTTAGTTAGGGCTTCGGTGAAGCAGTTTGGAGGTCCCTTTGGACTTGCTGTATTTTACGGCAGCTCCGGAGATAGGCCTGCACGATCTGAGTCCTGTGGGTCCGAAGTGGTTGGGTGGCGAGGCTCACGAAAGGCAGTATGTAAGTAAATGCTTGTGGTTGAGGAAGCGGTGTGTGGAGGCGAATTGTCGTCGAATCGATGCTTTGCAATTCGCGGATTTGATGAAAGCCGTTCTGTAATAGTCTTGGTTGTATAGCAATCATGACTCTTTCTTTCTTCTGTGAAGGTTGTGGTAAGCTCGAGTAAACACTCGTTCCTATGTGTGTTTATGTCAAAGGCAGCCAAGTCAAGTCGTCCCATTTCTCGGAGATGTGAATCTTCACTGCAAGTGCATGATTTCGCCGTGGTGTATTCTACATCCAAATATCATCACCACCTCTCTTCTCCTCGTCCACCCCCCCCCCCACACACACACACACACACACACACACACACACACACACACACACACATTCGACGAAGGCGTTCATCGACCACTGTAAAATCTTCATCTCATCACCTGTTCTGCATAACCTCTAGACTGTAGAATACACGGTGATGACCCCCACACGTCCCGGAAAATGCTCAGCGCCTCTTGCACATCGCGTTCGGACTCATACGATCTAGCGTTGCATTTCCAAGCGGCCTTGAACGGCGGTCAACCGAGTCATGTGGAAGAGTGACGGACTGGGCTTCGGTCTTTTTAGCGGACGATTGGTGCGAACCAGCTGATGTGATCCACCGAACACATCATCGCCGCGTGGTGTCTCTGTCTGAGAGTCCACTAGGTGGATACGGAATGCTTCAGGATTCGATTCTGAATGTGCCGTTCTGGTGGCCTTTGGGTTGCGTGACCTTGGAAAATTTCAGCCGGTCTGCTTGTGTGTTTCTGCAAGCAGCATAACCCCAAGCACTTTGGTCTGTACGTCTTTTGTGTCGGTGAGAAGGGCGGATTGTTGCATTGAAGCAGCACGGTCGAAGATGAATAGGTAAGTAGAAGTGACCCGCTTCACGCACGAGCTTGTAGCGTGCTGCTCGTAATGTCTGAGCCAACAGCAATGCAAGATGCTCCATCACCCAGCCAAGCTGCATTACTAACCATCGTTGCTGGCCAGAGTGGTTGCTGGTTCCCACATTGGCGTCTTGCTGCTCGAGTCGAACCACGGCTTCCCAGCCAGATAGACACGCATACTCTCTCAAGCCAGCAGGCAAGAATCGAAGGCCCATAGAATGTTCTTGACATTCTTCTCCATTGCCTAGCTCGTTTCAGAGCTGATTTGGGCCAGAAAAAGCTGGCGGGGTCATGACCGTGATTCATGGTTCCCAGGTCATCAGGGATAGTTCATGGTATGTGCGCAGACAACGGCGATGTTTTGCCCGAGGCAGCGATCCCGGCAGATCGAGAAGGACATTTCAGGGCGAACAGGTTCCATCAGATAGTTAATCCTGCGACAAGGCGGCCTGGCATAAAACCGTGTGTTGGATATCATGATTCACGTTGGCGAACAGCTGGTGCACGGAAAGACTTTCTCGAAGAAAGCTGATCACCGGTGATAATGCGTTTTAGCCATGCAGGGTTGACTTGTTTGAACATGTTCGCAGCCATGCAACCCCGGAAAAAGGATGCAATTCGGTCAGATAAGTCCGGCAAACTCTCGTCCGTGTCAGGTCATATGTATTCGCCAGTATTTCTGCTTGCCCTGTTAGATCGGCATGAATGTCAATGCCGAATATCTGCCAGAATGAGTCGCCATTCATTGTCCTGAGGAACGACAGGCAAGACCCGCAACATGACTTTTCACACACAATAAGCGGTCAGTGTCCACCGGACCGTGGAGTTCGAGCAGAAAAGAAGCAGCAGGGATAATCCTAAAACTCTGCTCTACGCCATAGTTTCCAGCCTTACAGCCTAATGTAGGAGCGAATTTTCTCGAAGGCGTGCTCAAGTGATTAGATCGCCGCACCATGGTATCGATAGGACCGAGCTGTGAACGCGCTGGAGATCCTAAGCAATCTCTTTCTGCGGAACTAGGCGACGATGCAAACAGATCAGCACTGTCAACTTTGCATTCGGAAATGTCCAAAGGATGGTGAACGGTTCAGCCAAGTTCATGCAAGATGCAGCGTGACTCGCTTGTCCTCGAAGACGGCAGAATGGTGAGGCGTGGCTGTGCTTGAACAGCTCAGCAACACCACACCTTTTTTAATCCAGGCTCTGGAGTTGACAGCGCGACTTGCAGATAGCCACGTAATCGATTTTTGACCGACTGAATGCAAGCCTCTGTTTAGTACGTCATCAGAAGCGATCATCTGGGGATGGATGAAGCGGTCGAACGAGTCGAGATGGACCCGTTGTTCACCGCCACGACTGTGATTAGGGGATGCTGGAGTTCTAGCTTGGGCAGCGAGCTTGTAAGTCTGAGGCGTCGGTAGAGAGGTACTAGGGGCGGAGATGAACGATATGGTATTCTATGCTTGTAACTATGCGCTGGCGCAGCGCGATGCAATGACGCAGAGATGCTTCGCTATGCTAGAGAAATCGACGGGCTGATGCTTGGTTGAATGCGTAATGTAAATATCCTCGCCACGCTATGCCGCAATTGTCCAAGAGGAAGTGCTGATGAAGTTGTGGAGTAAGACAAATATCCGAACCCACACGGGGAATGCGCAACTGTAACCACCAAAAGTGCGTTTGAAACATGGAAGAACAGATGAATGATGATGTTGATCCCAAAAAGAATTCCCAACGCTGTGATGCTCCAAACAAAACATTGTAAAATGAAAGGACGTCCAAAGCAAAGTGTAAACCTGACCCACGCTGAATGCCACAATTGTCGCCGCTCTAGATATGTGTATGAAACCATCTTGACCCATCTATGCTCCCATAATCTTGTTTTATTTCCATGTGTGTAGTGTGATGTCCTGAAACGTCAGGACTCCAGGTGGAGGACCTATAGGCGTCCCATAATCCCAGCGCGTGTCGGTTTTGGCCCGTGTGTGTATACGTAAAGTTCTTGATAGGGGGTTGTTTGTAGCAGTGTTCCGTAGGAAATTAGTACTACGGATGTCTTGATTCTGCTGGAGTAGTCGTATGCTCAGGGGGCTACAGGAACAGGCGGCGAAGGCAAGGCAGTCGTAGCCGGTCGCTCGAATTCGCCAGATTCTCGCTTGAAGCTCTTGATGCTCCCTGTTGCACTACGTTGTGATTGTCTGTCTGGACTTCTGCCTCCCTGGCTGCGTGTATCTATATCTGCCTGGGATGGGCCTGTTGCACCACCTTCCCACCTCTTCTTGTATGGTTCGATGTAGCTGAAACCTTCTCTTTTGATATCTGATAGCATGATTGGTGCAGGTGCTGTCCTTGCGCCACTAACCAGATCTTCCGCAGAAGTAGGGTGTATTTGGGGCAGAGGGTGACTGAGCTGGGGTGGAACACTGGAACTTGAAAGTGTATTCGCGCGTCGGCGGCTGAACGAGTCATTCCTGCGTCGGCCCTGGCTTGACGCGCTGTCGGTACGCTGGTGGAAGGAGTGGGTTGGGCCTTGTTGCGGAGGCGGAGGCGGTGCCTGGTGATGCTGCGCAGGTGCTGACGAAGGATTGGGCATGAGCTGAGTGGTGTTTGCGGGAGTAAAACCATGCGAGGTAGGTGCGGGTACTGGTGCAGGTACAGCGGCGTTTTGCAAAGGTGAGCTATTCGAAGTTGCTGATGGGTGAAGTTGGAAGACCGGAGCATTAGCACGCGCGCTCATCTCTTGTTCGCCCAGCTGCCAGTGCATAGACTCAGCTGATCGCCAGGGGATACCCATCTCAGTGGCCACCTTCTGCCACATCTGGTCTTTGAAGCTGCGTCAATGTCAGTAGGTGATTGGGATGATGCTTCTTGACTGGAATACTGATTGATAACCAAACAGTGCAGCGTGATGCACAATTGTAACAGAAGGAAGGATAACCAAAAGTCCAGGGTTGTTGCAGTGTACGTACCGAGCGTATAGCCTCGCAAGCTTGTTCTTCTTCTCTTCATCCCAAATGGCTCGCTTTTCCAAGTAGTTCTGGTAGCGTAGTCGACATGAAATTGAGCTTCTTCCAGGCAAGCGTTTCGCAATATCGTCCCACTTCATTCCTTGGCCTCGTAGTTCGATGGTAAGGTTATCTTCTTCGGGCGTCCACTTTGATTGCTTTTTGGCAGGGCTTTCGTCCGCAAGAGGAGTCTGTGAAGCTTGTCGTTTGATGGCCTGGTGTGGAGGTGATCGATTCGGTCCAGGTGTTCCTTGGTGGACAGGTCCGGGACCAGGAGATCCAGTGTATAATGGACGAAACTGGGGATGTGAAGTAGGATCTTGGTGTCGCTGAAGCTCTGAGATAGCTGGTAGAACAGGGCCGCCTTGCATCGCACCAGGAATTGAAGGTGCTGATGTTGGCGCCTGAGATTGGTAGATGGGGTTAGAGCCGTAAGACGACGCTGTCGCATAGGAAGGCGAGCCGTTGGTATATGCGGGTGAGGCTCCATGTGCGGGCGATGTAGCATATGCGGAGGGAGCTGTTGTGTATGTTCTTGCTGGAGTCGAGTCGGAGGCTACTACTGAAGCCAAGCTCTTCTTACTCGCCGGTGACTCGGAACCACGGGGCTCAAGAAGGAGGTTGATATCCATGCTGATTGAGGGGACTAGCTTACGGCCAGGCCATGTACTGATGAGAGGGCTCTGACGAATCTAGTTCCACCAGTTTAAGGGGTCAGAAACCGGCGACTGTACAGTTTTGACAGTAATGGATGAAGAAATGCAGTGTGATCACCTGACGATCAAGTGCTTATACAAAACCAAGTCTCTGAGAGAGCTCTGCTTGTGAGTTGTTGGGTGAAAGCACCTCGATGCTTCTCAGTGCTGATGTTTCAATGCGTATTGACGAGAGGAGGGAGTGGTGTTGCTGTTCGATTGACAATGACCGTTGTGGGGTATCGAGTCGTACTGGCGAGATGGGCTGGGCCTTGAGGTACCGTGGCGGGATGATGGATTGAGGATGAGTTGCTGGTTGTTGAAGGAAGTAAGGCTGGGTCTGTTGTGCAGTGAGGAGATCCAGATAGAGCTAGAGGTGCTGATGTAGGCTAAGGAGGCCACTCTTGCGGTATCCACGACTTCACACGCGCTTACTGGTCGAAAAGCCTCAAGCTATTTTGTATATTGACCAGGCAATTAACAGGGGCTTGAAACAGGCCAACCAATGGGTCTATGGATGCCAGATGTGCTCAGCCACCGATTTTGCAGAACAGTCGAAGGAAGGAAAACGTCGTGTTGCGAGATGCATGCAACCCGGCGAGAGTGGAGGATAGTTAGGTAGGGTCGAGGTACTAAGGGAGCATGGGTCCTTAGTAGAGAGACTTAGCGTCAAGTGTAATACGAAGACTGGGACCGCCTCACACACGGGGGTAGGGATCCGGGGGTTTGGGATTAAGATGTACGTTTCTGACTTGGATTGACTTATTTTCGCACTATCCGCTTGAATGGTGCTGGCGCCACTTTCAACCCACAGACCACGTCGAGGCAGCACTGATCAGAGGGAGTATGTCTGCCGGGGATCTAGCGTGCATTCGAAAGTAGTGATTCAGAACCAGTCCACAAACGCAGGTGCAATAAAAAAGCAGATCGTGTTTCTGCGTTCGAATGTGGGTAATGGCGGTGACGTATCCCCACTTCAATGAACAACGCATCTGGTAGATCTGATTCATCTTCCCCTAGTCGTTCCTTTTCGCCTTATTCGTAGACGTAAGCCCGGTTTACAGTTCTCTTCTTCGTCAGGCCTCAATGTGCTCCGAGTTAGAGTTGCGGCGCCCGTAGCGCTGGCAGCAATAGAGGAGTCTTCACGATCAACAGAACATGCTCGAACGGGTTGTTCAGAAAGGGCAGCGGATCAGGTGCGGAACTTGGCGGTGAACATGCTCAGGGATGCTGGACGTCAAGTCAAGGATTGCGTCCGAAAGTGAAGAAGCGCGATAACCTGGCACCACCGCGAACAAGATCTACAAGCATCCTTCGTTCGCCCTGCGGTAATCTGGCGCCAAATGGCTTGGTAGTGAACGCATGCTAACCTCGCGAACGCTGACTTTGATGGTGGTGCAGGTGGTGATGTGTACACGCTGACGGTATTGAATGGTTTGACACATGCCCACATCTGTCTATGCAGTTCATGCTCGGCAAAGCACTCCATTATGGATGTCATTGTCCATCACTGCCAACCGTTGGCGTCACTTCGGGGCAAGACAGGCGGTCAACTGCGGTGAACTGCCGAGCAATGACCGTAACAATTAGCTTTCAATGGCGCACGAAAGATGCTGCACATAAGTTCCATGGAGCCTGATCCGCTATGAGGCTAGGCTTCTTTATCCACACGTACTACCGCGCCCACGTGAGACATACATCAGCCGAACTACTGGCGCCGTCAGCTCTGTGTTGTCTCGCATGAGTCCACGTTATTGTGCTTAATCCTAGTGTTGTCAGGCGTTTTTTTTCGAGCCAGCTCGAAGAACTCATTATGGCCAATGTCTAGCGACATAACAGCTCGACCATGCCGCTTGGCCGATAATTGCATCACACGGTGCAAGTAGCCAGAAATTTGGAATCGTGTACATGGCGGTGAGTGCTGCCCGAAGCCGATGTTTGAGTAGATGTCAAGGTGGCAGGGTTGCTGCACCTAAAGGGCCGAGGTGCATCGGCGTGAACAGTGGTTCCGTGCGTTCTCCACGCTTGAATAAGAGGCTGACGTCGAAGCGCCTTGAAAGGGCCCCCACAGTGAGTTCTGCAATTTATGTGCGGCATAATAGCAGAACTCGTCCCATGTCTTCGGCCACAGGCGTGGTGTTTCAACGACCTCGACTGCTGGATCGAGAGCCACTTTTACAGGCTCTTGCTTGCGTGTCACACAACCCTCGCTCTTCTGCGACTGGTTAGCCGTGGAAGCTTCGGCTTACTAGCATAATGCCGACAAATAGTTGTGCCATTTCGCTGTCATCCAGCCGAGAAGTCCTCTGTGCTGGATATCAAGTAAACACATCCGGATGCAGTACCTTGAACCATTGTTTTCTGCCTTAGACACAACCATGAGGAAGCGGTGAAGCCCTCTCCTGATTGGGTTGTGGGCCGCCGGACACGTTCAAGCAGAATATGGTGGGCCTGTATTGGTTTCGATTCATGTTCACCACACACCGGACAGTGGCGGTTCAGGACCACCGCCATGGCTTATCAGTGGGCCGAAGGATGGGGAACATGTAACTAGCAGCGGCACCTTGAGACCTTGGCTGATGAGTGGATAGTTTCGAGCAAGTACTGTATCAAAAAGCTTGAGTCGTTGATGCCCTAACACCAGATCCTCAGGTGTCAAGGTCGAAACACGCCAAAATAGGCAGTAATCCTGACACTTGAACAATGTCATCAACGCTTCGTGGGGGTCCATCTGCTATCCCTGGATGATCGATGTCACGAAAAAAAAGTAAAATAAAGAGCGAATGGGGTAATGAAGGCTTTATGGCTGGAAACCGCTGAGATGTCTTCAGCGACATTCACTCCAACTCGAGCGAAACGGCCAGCTTGGCGCTCGCTTAGCTTTCCCATTATAGCCCACATGGACAATGTGTAACTCACGTAAACTTCGAAACGTATTCCTCCACATGTTACGAATTCATCGGGTCAACTGTTCGTGTCTTTTGTCCAAATAGTTGCTGACGTGACTTCAGCTGCACCTACCTGATCAATTGCCTGCTTTGGGTGCTGCGCTGGCGACCTAACTGCAATTGTCAATTGAGAATTCTACCGCTACTGCCAACAGCTAGACTACCGCACTCTCACCTCCACGCCAACCAGAACGAATAAATCCTGTGATCTGACGCCGGCTACCCCACTAGTTTGTCCCTTCCGCGATTCAAGATGTCACTCCAGAGCTCGGCAGACGTGCCACTCCTCATCAGCTCCCCAAATTCGTCCTCAGAGCGACGCATCTCGCCATCGTGGAGTATTGCCCACCTAAAGAGCCGGCTGGAACCTATCACTGGTGTGCCTGCAAGCAGCCAACAGCTTTCTCTTCGAGTTGGATCCCAAGATGCTGTGCCAATCACGGGACTTGATGAGGAACAAACGCGTTTGGCGCAGTTCCCTCTGCAGCCCTATGCGGAAATAACCGTAAGTGTCACTTCTTCATCTGCTTCTCCCTATGTTTCTCCTATCTCAGCAATATGAGTTCTGTAGCTTTAGTCTTTTGCAGCCAACGACAGCCGGCCTCTCTCTAGCCGCCACGTTTCACCTGTCTCGCTCCAACTGCGTAGGTGTCTCTTGTGCATTAGCTGAGTCGTTGCTTTGAACTATCATTTGTCGACTGGGCCGTATTCCTGAGGCTTTGCCAGCATCTCTCTTACTTGCATGGCTGGAATACCCCGCAGTGCCCCTCGTCAGCCTTGGGCACATTGGTTGTTCTTTCGAGCTGCAACTTGACGGATCTGGCGTAACATGGAATACGACTGAAGGTCATTTAGCCGGTTGTTCTGCTTTCGCCTTGAAATTGGTCGCTCTTTGCCCGGCGTTTCTTTTTTGTATCAAACCTTTTCAAGTCACGCATTCTCCTGTCTACGTGGGGTTGGCGCTCGAAAATTTTACCCGATAATGCTGCATCAACGAATCACTGCATGTAGACATGGGATTGAACTAATGCCGTGGTTGTAGGTTGTTGATACACGCCCGCCTGCGGCCCGAACAAACTTCTCAGACCTGTCAGCTGTTGAAAAATATGTGATGCCAGCGGAGGAGTACGAAACTCGAACTGACAGTGTTCTTGCTTGGAAGAAAGCCCAGAAGCTCGGCCGGTTTGATCCGAACGCACCTAGTATAGAGCAACAGAAGATCCTTGCTTCTGAACGTGAGATAGAAGAAAGAGGTAAGCTGCACGTTCTCGTTCCGTTGTATCTCTCTGGAGTCGTATGACCGTGGCGGTTGGTATTCTTGATCGAAAAAGCAATTATTCCCTGCACCATAAACATGAACAGGTTTGTAGCCTGCTCAGCTTCAAAGACCGACCTTGGATACATGATGCTTCAGGCATGGCTCAAAAGGGAAAGCTGCATATGGACGACTCTTTTCCCCCGTACACTATCGCTCAATGCATGAGCGCACAAGATGTCTCATCCTGTAATTTCTCGCGGACACGGACTACGCAGAGAGGCGCCACTCAGCTCAAGAAGGATCCTATCACAACTTTCGCTCCATCTCACGAGTCGTGAGAGACTTCCATTTCAAGCGCTGTGCGCCTCTACTTTGCTTAGAGGCAGATACGTTGCGACGCGGAAAACTACCTGCCGTTGCTGCGCCCTCTTGTCTCGGTTCTCGAAATGCTTTGCCATTCGTATGCAAACTGAAGATCCATCAACGAGGCTTATCGCTTCCGAGATCACGTCGTATCATCCATACTACCGGGACCAATCGCCGACGTCAGCAACACCTTTTGCTGGATTTCCAAACATCACTCGCCTACGCGGGCAAAGTTGCACATCCTCTCTACTTCTATGCCAAGTCTCGACTCGAACATCAGATTTCATCAATATGTGACGAGTCCAGCATTCTTTCCTTTGGTGAGGATGTGGCGTAGTATGCACAAGCCTCGATAATGCAACCGCCAGGATCTCACCAAGCGCCTCGCCTTCGCGGCTCGTCGCGAGCAAATGGCCTCCATGTGAAGAGAATCTTGAAAATCAATATCCAGAAGGGCAACAGCTTGCGCTCCAACCCTGTCACGACCCGCTTCCCCGTCTGTGGGACAGCCTCGTCGAGCAAACATAGCCGCGTCCACGTGCGGTCGGTGTGAAGAACGCACGTGCGGTCCGTCGCTTTCAGCCAAGCGATGAAAGACTTTTTGACTCTCTCGCAGCGCTTAACCGAGCATCCCGTGTTATGCAATGTTTCTTTATGGCACGGTCACACAACCTGCGTCACCACCGATTTGCCATCATTCCCAATGCAATAGCTAATCTCATCCTAGGTCTCACCGTGGGAGGCCGTGTTCGTCTCCTCCCCGAATCTGATTCACGAAGAGGCACAGTGAGCTACACTGGTCTTGTCCCAGAAATTCCTGGTATTGGTGCCTGGGTCGGCGTCACGCTCGATGAACCGACTGGCAAGAACGACGGCTCAGTCAAGGGCAAACGGTACTTTGAGTGCGGCAACAACTATGGCGTGTTTGTGAGACCCGAACGCTGTGAGGCTGGTGATTTCCCGGTGCTGGACATGGATGATGAAGATTTGGAGGAGTTGTAGAGTAGTACGGGTTTGGACTGTAGTGCGATGGTTTGAGTAAAGCTTGCAGAGCTTCCAGAGAGTGTATTTGCGGAGATGCATAAACCTTGTGACGAGAAAGAAGTGGCCAAGACTCACGACCATACTACAGATTTTGTCGATCGTCTTGCGGATGGAACGTAGAATATCGGGCACTAACTACACTTGCTGGAGACCGCTCCTAAGGCTTTCATCTGCCAAATACACTCCACCGTTGGTACCGTAAACGTCTGTTATCACAAACCACTTGATCAATGACTATCACCATCGCTTACAATTCATATCTAACCCATCGACCTGTAGTTTCCATATGATTTATCCTCAAAATACCGTAGCGCGGAATGGGGGTTCTAGGATAGTGTGATACAACCATTTCGTTACCTGACATGTTTGTATCACACTATCCTAGAACCTCCATTCCGCGCTACGGTACTACTGCTTTATCCACCACATATCACTATTTGTTCCGCTATGGCATGTCAGGCGAGCTACCCTGTCTGAGCAGAATACCTGCATGCAGTGCTTCGTATAGTGATGTAGTCAACTAATGTGATTGGAAGGCAGGAAAGGGGGTGAGGTTGCGATACTATCACTAGATCTTCACATTGTCACGTTTTCAAGTCGGTCCTTAAGATGACGGTATGAAACTGGAGATGATCATTCACGAGGGCATAATCATGTCGAAGTGCGTAGAAAGGTCGTTGTCACACTTCGTATGGAAGGTGTTCCCTATAGAAGTGACTGGTGAGGCCTCGACTCGATGCGGGTCTCAGACCATGTCAGGTGTCGCGGGCATCCCATCACTCTTCACTCTTTGCCACTGTTTCTGCTCCCTTTGTTTTATCCGTGTACCTTTCTTGGTCCAGTCAATGGATGCCATACATTCCGGGGTTTCTAATTTAGACGTCTCTTCGTCTCGGGACGTATCTGCATCCTCGTTGTCCTCGCTATCCTGATCAGGATGCGATGCAACAACCAAATAATCCAGTATGGCACGGATATCCATTTTCTCGAGCTGACGTGAGGATCTGCGCGCTCCGGGCCAGGTCTTGCTTATACTTTTGGCAGGAATAGAGGGAGACCGGGCAGGGACGCGAACCACACGTCCACCCTTCACCGCATGCCTTCTTCGCTTCCCTTTTCGCTTCCCTTTTCGCTGCAGCCCAGCAGTGAAGTGCTCACGATCTTCCTTATCTGTGTTACGTCAACGGGTCTGCTCGACTTTATTGTACCTAAGCCAGGGTAGTGTGGGCAGAGACTGCTCACTAACCCTCAGCCTGTAAGTCACCCCATCCCTGGTCGAACTCCCCTTCATTAGCGGCCTCATCACCCCAATCCATCTTCTCGAGCTCGTTACGGAAAAAATCCATCTCCTCGCCGAGAACTCCCGGTCGTGCACCTAGACTCTCAGGGTACCGCTTCAAATTGAACCAATGCGTCAGGCTCCTCAAAGCCTGCTCTAGTGGCACACTCTCATCAACTTCGGCGTCCACGTCGCTGCCTGCAAGCCAGTCATCTCTGAGCTCTGGTCTGCAATGCAAGTATACGGCAGTGATGACTCTCATGTTAGACTGGCGCCACTTACGACCGCAGTATGGGACCTGGTTCTTAAAGAGCTTGAGAATGTAGAGGCGTAGTTGTGGTTGCGGAATCTTGAGACTCTTTCTGAGGAACTGGCTCGATTTATAGGAGACGAGCATAAGGTTGCGGTGAGCCTTGTTTTTGCAGATTTTTTGCATAATGCGCATGTAATTAATGGAGGTGAAAAAGGCACGCCATGAGAAAGCTGTGATGGGCTCTGAGGGGAGTTCGCTAGTCGGGAATCCGAGTTCATCGACCTCTGGGGGATGTGGTGCAGCGGACAGACAGGGTGGCTCAACACCCGACTCGATCGATTCACCCCGCGAGAGCCGGATGGGCGGCGGGGCTGCTGAGTTTGAGTCTGAGTCATCGCCTGGTCGGTCTTCGGTATTGTTGTATAACTCCTCTTCGGAGACATTGCGGGAGTGGGCACGGCAGAAATTGAAGAAACTGAAACTGTTAGCTAATGGTAAGAAGAACGACAGGGCTGGCATACTTCAGCTCTTCCTGCTCACTCTTGAAGTTGATGATCTTTTCAATCTCCTGCAGTTGCAACAGCTTCAAGATCAAGGGAACGTAGCTAGAGTCTACAAGCAGTTGCGTGATGTACTCAAACTTCAGGATATGGGAAATCTTAAACCACTTAAGGATCAGCATAAGGGTTCCAGTGACCGCTTTATCGAGAATCTCTTGAGTACGCATAGCGTCCAGCTCTTCATTGGTAGCGGGCGTATTGTTGTGGCCGTCTGAACCATTCATCTCAGGTCTTTGCGCTGAGGCTCCGTTCACATTATCCTGATATTGGAAGCCACTTTGCAGACCGTTAGCTCCACTGGACTGCGTGACAAGGGCAGTAACGTGCGCCAGGATTGCCTTGATTAGCACTATAATCAGGGATTGCAGATTTGGTAACGCGTTGCGCTGACACGCCATTAGCTGATGTATGCAAACAGGATCCAACAAAACTTACATAGAACTCTTCGACCAGATTCAGCCTCTCCTCAATGCTTCCAGGCGGGGGCGATTTCCTCTTCGGCACATCTTTCTTCGGCTCAAGCGAAAGCTCTTCCACATCTAGATCATCATCTAGGCCGGACCATCCTCGTTCGTACTTCATGAATGCCACGCGTTCTTCCCACAACTGTTTCATGGCGCGTGTAGCCTTCATGCGCTTTGAAAAAAGCTCAGCTGCCTCCAAAATCGAGGCAGGGATGTCAGAGCCTTCCCACTTACGTCCGACCAGCATGTCCTGAAGATCAGTCGATCCTTTACCGCCAAGGTTGTTGCTGGTTTCGTCGAGCGGTGGGTACAGGAAGGGAAACATCTGGTTTGTTTGGTAGTTCTGCTTCTTGCCTCCCTTGCCGCCTGGACCAGCCGGTGAAGGCGGGGGTGAAGGCGCTGGAGTTGCGATGTGTACGGGCTGATGAAGGATGGAAGTGTTATTTCCGTTTGTGTCCCCAAGCCCGGATCCAAAGACATGGTTGCCTGCGACTTTGTTCGGATGATTCCTTAAGGGGGGGAGAATGGAATTGTTCTCTGGCTCCAAGGGGAACATGGGCGCTGGCGGATTGTAGGCCGGGTACTTGGAGCTGATTTCCTGTCGAAAGAGGTGATAGTCAAGAGGCGATGCGGTAATGATTGGCTGCCCTCGCGCATCTTCTGCATCAAGAGATTTGTCTTTAAAAGACTCTTTGGCTCTGTCAACTTCAGAGAGACCACCAAAGCAAACGAGCATCGCTTTCCACAAAAGCAAGATGACCTTGTTGAGTGGAGGGCTGATCGATTCGTCCCATCGAAGTCTTGAGATTAACTCAATTGACAATATGAGGAGGCCCGGTTCTTTGAGACCAAGAATATCACTCCGTAGGCCAAAATCTTTCTCTTTTTTCTCTTGATAGCGTGCAACTTCCAGCACGACATAGACAGCCGTCATGGCACACCATACCTCGCGTCGTTCTGTCTCTTTGTCCTCAGGTTGCAATTCAGACTCCAGTGCGACGCCGCATGCGCGCATGCAAGACGAGCGCAGCACATCAACAAGTGTCTGCACACCACCGCAATCAGCCAGTAGCTTGACATTGCGCAAAATCAACTCCACCTGCTGTCCCGACCTCTTGTATGCGTTACTGATTGTCGGTGCAGCGTCCTCGCTCTGGTCTTCCGTCTTGTCCCCATCTGCACTTATCACTGCAAGCCCAGCATTCTCGTGCCAGCAGCCAAGCAGCACATAAACTAACGCCTCCATTCTTTTAAGCTTCTCTGTTGGCTCTTCTCCTCTGATCCCTTCCAACAGATGCTTCAAGAATTTTTTGTGCTGTTCCTCGTCTGCCTTGTTCCAATCCAGCCCTCCCTCCTGGTAGGTCGTCTCATTCAGCCCATTAAAACTGGTCCATTCCAGCACAAAGCTTGCCTGTGTCTTCAGCAGCATAGCTTGCTCTTCCACCGCATACGTGAACCATTCCTCGAGCTCCTCTTCCAGGCTCGACGCATCGTCGTATGTGAAGGCGTATGGCGTAGGCTCGACCTTGGGTAGACCGCCTGATCTGACGAGGTTCTGGAGCTGACTGAGCGATAGTGAGTCGGCAGGAGTGTCCGGTGGGGGTTGTGTGGGTGGCGCAGGAGGGGGGAGGTATAGCGGCGCAGGTACTGAGGTTTCTCGCGTGAGTCCAGGGCGACTAGTGAGTGAGGGGAGGGCACTGGCGCGGCCTGCATCATATTCGTTGACTAGCTGTCCGGCCGTGTTGAGTGATGCGTGGAGGTCTGCGGGCTCTGCTTCAATGACGGGCTCGACGGGCTCGACAGGTTCGGTATTTTCAATATCGAGAAGGTCGCCTTCATCGACACCGGGTGGCACGATTGGCGCCTCCTGTAAGTCGTTTTGGTTGACCATGGTCATGCGCGGCGGGTATAGGATGTTGTTCGGCGTGTTGGCCGCGGGAGTCTTACGGTTCTAAGCGTGCCCACCACTTCTGGGGCACATTCTACCTGCAGCCCATGATCAATCTTTCCAAAATCAGAATTTTGACTACCAGGGGTCTTGACGTGGGGGGAACGATTGCGATGGTGGGGTTATATCTCAGCGGAAGGTGCTGCTCATACAGAGGGTACATAGGTATATAGGTGCATAGGTGCATAGGTACATAGGTACATAGGTACATAGGACACATAGGGTACAAAGAGCTCAAGGCTATATGTTGACCAATAAGACTGCAGGAGTTCACTAACTGGGTGCTTCAATATCACAGTCCTGTCACGATGCACTCTGGGCAGCAGCAGCAGCAGCAGCAGAAGAAGAAGAAGAAGAAGCTGACCGACAACACGCCAGAGAATTCAGAGAATTTATCATTGCTACCATCCGTACACACTGACTGCCCTAAGCACAGTCAAGCACGAAGAAAAAGAACAAACCACCATACCTTCTACTGTCACAAGTTTCTTGTGCCTGCATCACAAATGACCGCCTGGATGCTACCTTCACCATAAATATTTCCACATCTCGTGAATGAGTGTTGCTGATATAGAAGAACACGGGAAATGAATCGAGCAATATCGTTACCATAAAAGAAGTGAACACAATATCGCAAACTGATAGTCAATGACCAGCAGCCGAAGCAGAGTCAGAATCGACAGGGTTCGCCGTACATGAATTGTGGGCAGTGAGCTTAGGGGAACATGCGGTTACTCTGCGCATGGAAATAAGTTGCAACGTCCAATGGGCTACAGTCAGCTTGGGCCAGTGGGCTCGCCGTTGTTTTGTCGTTCCTTGATCTCGTCAGGCACGATGCCGGCGTTTTCACAAGCGCGCTTGTAAATTTGGGCCTCGTCCCACGCCCTTTGGCATTCGCTCTTGAACTTATCGCAGCTGGCGCTGAGCTCAGTGATAGCCTGTTCCGTCAAGAGCTTCTCGAGCGTCCACTTCTCGATGTTCTGCTGCTCGTTCTCTTTCAGTTGAGTAATGAATTGGACAGCCCGCTGCAGGATCGAGCCCTTGTTCTTCTCGCAACCTGGGACAATTTTTGCAAGTTCGTTAATGCCTTCGTTGATGGTCTCACGACGACGACGTTCCACTGTACAGGGTCAGCAATGAGGGCCTAAAGCGAGCCAGCGCAAGTGCTCACCTTCTTTGTGATTATCTCTCCTAACTTTATGCCACTCGTCAGAGCCGACGGGCGGTTTGTGTGAGGCACTCTGGGGCGGCGAGTCGCTGTTGGCTGGCTGGCCTGGACGGCCCGTTTGTGTAGCAGCCTTCAGAGCTTCAAGGCTGAAATCCTGCATGCTAGTCTGCTGGTGATGGTCCCCCATGTTAAAGGCGCCATCGCCACCTGTTGATTGTGTCTGAAATTGCAATTCGGTCGTTTGGGGCACGGTCATCTGGTGGTAAGCTAAAGCAGCAGCAGCAGTGTCGCCCACGCTCGAGGTGTTGCCACCGCCGTTCTGGTGCATGTCAAACTGCTGCATATCGTCGTTGGTTCCGGCGTTGTGCGCGGCCAGCTGGAAAGCAGTGTCCTGGTCGGTCAGATCGGCATTGCCCATGTTTGGGGCAGGTCTATTCATGCCCTGATCGCGTGTATCGCGCTTGCGCTTATTCGAGTGAAGGTCCTGAGCCGGCTTGGCATCAGCGTGATAGCTGGCGATATCTGCCATGGTCCCAGTTGATACGTAGGGATAGCAACAAGAAGACGTCAGACAGTCCGACGAGACGAGGAGGCAGCTCGAAGACCAAGCTGCCTAAACTCACTGCTAGAGTTATAAGGTACACGAACGCGAACGACAGCAAGAGCGCTGCGGTATATTCAGAGCCGCGGGATTATGCTGTTAACCGCGAGGTACCCAAGAGTGAGTGCGCAACGCCCTTGTTCGTAGAGCGTGCCGGCGGAGAATGAAAGACGTCGTCGAGTCCTGAATTGAAGGCGCAGTCAATGGATATGAGGACAGCACTACAATCGATACGATGGTATGTGGCAGCTATCTAGCAGTTATGCGCTGCGGAAGCGCATGTAGAGCCCTAAGGAACGACAAACGTTAGCACGGGCCCAGGCAGGTGAGTATGTAGAGCAGTACGACACAGCTCCAGCGAAGTAGCCGACACGGCGCACTGATTGCTTGTTGCTGTGGGACCAAGCTGTCACTCTCGAAATGGGCTGTCGTATCGTGCGAACGTGCAGGTCGCGCGCAGTGTACAAGGCCGTCGTGCTTCGTTTCGTCGTCGTGGATGCGCGCGCGGAGCAAGTGCGGGACGCGGAGCAACAACACGCCCAGCAAGCTGCTGTGGAGGCGGCCATCATGGCCGAATGGCAGATGCGAACGTCGCAGTCAGATCGCGTACCGTGTCGAGCTCTTGCATAGCTGCGCAGCGCAACGCGACGTCCAGACAAAGAATCGTGAGTGAAGTGCAGGTATGTGGGACTCACCAGAGCGATCTTGATGTTCGTGCCCACCGCGGATACACGTGAGGCTTGGAAGGTCAGTACGGATCAGGCGTATTATACTTCAACATGAACCTGATAAATCAAGAGCGAGATATGAATCGACCTTGTAAGATCATAGGAGCAAGAAAGAGATGCCTTACAATAATGGTCGAGCTTTGCTGGTGAGATCACCGATTGTATGGCGAGAGGGTGCTCGAAGGTGAAAGTCACATGAACGGTGCTGGGTCACGGGAGGTCTTATGAGTTCACACCAAAATGCCGAGAGAGAACGCGCTAAATTGTGACGAATCAGACGCGCCCTTTGCGCCATGCCAGGGTTCTCCACCTCCAAGCCGCTACCGCTCGAGCAACCTCTACTTCTCACGATGGGCTCTTTCGTCAACATCTAACAGGCAGTATCTCTGACTTGGGTACATATACTTTGTTCTTTCGTAGTATACCTCTGGGACTTTATTTCTTAATGGAGAGTGGCAAGCCTTCCCCGCGAACAACCGCCGCAAATCTCCGTGACGATCTGCAACTGCTCAACGGCTTCTTGAGTTGATACGCAGTGCTTATCTCGAGCACATGCTGTCTACAGCCTTCTCTTCCTCCCTGCTGTGATGGGTCTGGCGATTGTATTGCACAGATGACACCCTTGCACACTCCCTAGGCAGTCAGAGCAATCAGCAGACAAGACACATGATGGTGGCATGTGACACACACCTCCCCCACATTCTCAGACTGAAGTTGTATCACCACTATCGTCGCCTTGCCCCAGTGCTACGTGATCGATCTCTAGGAGCTCTTGGTGAAGGTAGGGCTGGGGATCTTCAGCAGTCGTTGATAGTGCAGAATGTTGTTCGTGGACAGTCCAACGAGGTAGTCAAGCCAATAGGGAGCTCGCGGCACAAGATAAATCATTGCACGAGATGAATTATGCAACCATACGAATGCACTCTTATTCTCGAACTTGACGCCCCAAAAACCATTGGCTGCTTTCAGATGTAATGTAGTCATCATCTGTCTACGCAATGCTGCTCTATGCCTTGTACAGCGCCGGGAAGAGGAAGATGGTCATAGTGACCAGCATGGGAAGGCCGGACACAGCGCCCCTCACCAGAATCCGAAAGGCACGATCGACTGGAAGCTTGCCACATACAGGCCCTCTATGACCATAATCGCTCCTCCTTTGATCGCGCGCAGTTTCCCAGGCCTCTGGAATAGCCACGGCCACTTGACCGAGAGCAGCAATCCACATCATGGTAAAGATAGTGAGGTATATCCAGCGAGGAAGACGGTACCGGTTCGTGCGAAGACCCTCGCCAGCTTCGAGCCATAGCCTGCGGATAAGTGTCGGGATGGGAATGCCATCGATACAGCCGCGATACCACCGCTTTGGCTTCTCGACTGTGGACTGTACAGGTGGTCGGTATCCTGCAAAGGAAAAGGGACATATGTCGTAGAGCACTTACTTCAGGAGCATCGGGGAGCTTGCGTTCCTTCAGCCAGTCCTCCACCATTGACTCGGTACCTGCAACAGCGGCGTCGAAGGGCTGGTTGGCGAAAGGGGAAGGACGTGGTACGGCCATTGCGATTAGTGCAAACTGAACCGAGGGGCTGGAGGTGTTCGATGTAGTAGTACTGCTTGAATAAGCCTTGCGGTGAGGTGTCGGTGCTGAGCCCGACCGTGCCTAATGCTAGCAGTAGTATGTGAAGTATGGGTAAGGTGATGTGCTAAAGGTTAGAGAAAGCGGCCAAGCAAAACGGTTTAAGTACAAGATAGCCGGAGGAGCAAAGGACTAGGGTATAGCAGGGCAGCGACGATTATGGTGGCAGATGCCAGAGCTCCAGCACACTGGGTAAGGAAGTCGCGTTGTTGATGACACTACAACCGCCGAGATGAATGGCGTATCAACAGAAGACGACTTCGTTATCGAGCAACCATACATACAATTGCGACAGGGTGTTGCATGAATTCGATTTCAGCATTTATCTTCAACCCTGAGTTCACAATGATACCCATAATCAGTCTCATTCATCCCTGAAGATCCACTTTCCACCCTTCTTATGTGCTTCAAGCCACCGCTCTTGTACAGTCTTGGACTCCTGCATTCTGGTTCGCACCTTGTCATCCTCTTGTTCTTGCGTAGTGGGAAAATCAACACGCCAGAAGCCTGGTGGTGTCTTACGTCGCTCATAAGCTTCCCGGTGCTTACCAGCATCTTTCGCCATCTTTTTCGTTCGTGCTTGCAGAACCAGCTCAACGCGCTCATCGGACGACATTTGCGTGGAAATAACAGTGCTGTATGCGTCGCCAAGATACTCCTCTAGCAGCGCTTCCTCTTGTTGTGCCGGTAGTGGCTCCAGCGCCTCAGCCAATCGGCGAAAAGTAGAACCACAGCATTGTGTGTTCGTGCAGCCCGGAAGACATAGTCGGTCTGCCCGCTTGCGAACCGCTTCCGAGAATGCATAGCTGTAGCCTTGGTTGTAAGCTGGATTTGGCCTGAAGTCGTGGACCTTGAGCTCCTTCACTGGCTTATTCCGAAGGCGCAACTGCTTGCCAGAAGGCGATGTATTGTTCTTCGGCACACTAGGCCGCTTTTCAGAAGCTCGCATACTCCACACCGGGCGGCCATCAGATTTGATATCCTCTTGCTGGTTTAAGCGAGCATTGAATGCAGAACTACGGGTTCTACTTGGCGCCGAAGGCGTCTGGCCCGGCCGAGGTGTACTAGATGGAGGAGTGGGAAGTTGCTCTTGCTTAACAATGGGTGATCCTAATGCGCGGTTGCGCTGCAATCGATTTGCAGGCGTCCTCGGGTTTTTTGAGGCGCGCGTCTTCTGGCTGAAGCGTGCACGAGCGGCGCTTGCGGGTAGTCTCAGTTCGTCTTCGTCCAGAGATGGAAGAACCTCATCAGACTCCGTGAGAATACCGTGTTCAATGTGTCCGACCTCAACTTGCTTTGTGCGCTTGTTTGAACCGCAGTCAGACGCCCGTGCGATAGCGTTGGGATCAATAGGCTGAAGGACATGTTGATCGTATGGGTGTGAATTTGTAGGCTCACTAAGCGCTCGCGCTTCAGCAGCAGCTATCCGAAGCCTGGCTTGGACGTTGGATATCCCGCTCCCTGCTCCGTAGTTTTCCTGAGTACTTTCCCGCTTCATGGGTTGCGACAATGGAACGCTAGTAGATCGCTGGTGGCGAAAGATACCGGTGGTATTTGGGCGTATTGGGGGAATTCTTCGCGGTGGAGGAGCTGCCTGGAAATGGTTGGACGCTGGGTCGTCAAGATCGATAGTCTCTGTGCGTGCAAGTATACGCATTGCGGGTGGAGGGCTGCTTAGTGGTTCCTCCTTAATACGGTGAGGCTTTGCAGGAGTTCCATCTGAGGAGCGCCCTGTGTAGACATCAACTCTTGACGGCTGATCGCGTTTGCGTTTAAGCGACCGCTCTGAGATAATTTGAGGCAAGTCATCGTCGTCTTCCGTGTCAACTGCCTGGACTCGTCGAGTGATCTGATCAGCGCCCTCATCTATCGTAGTTTGACTCGAACTTGGGACTCCGCTGGTATCTGCTTGCAGTTGTCCTGCTCTGTTCAACCTCGTGTTCGGAACAGAGTCTTCATACGTCGCACCACGAGCACCGTTACTGCTCATGGTTATCGATCCTCTCGGTGTGATCGACGCATTTGGCGACTGTTCTTCATTTTTGTACGGCGCTTTCTCACCGTCTGCCTCAAGGTCCATGAGCGGTGCGTCAGGAGCAGGTGGCAAGCGCCCTCTATCATTGTGGACAAAAGGTGTTCGCACAGTGCTGACAGACCTTGGGCTTGATGGCATGAATGATGAAGCCTCGTCATTCTGAGGGATAGCTGATGGTACTGGAGGGCCTCCATCTATGCTTTTCGGACTCTTGAGCTTCTGATTTGGTTTTTGACGATCGGCATACTGCTGCCACGCGCGCACGCTTTCTTTCATATCCCTGTTCTTTTGCATGACGGTGTTGTTCTTCCTCTCAAGATACTTGACCTTCTGGGAAAGGTCCTGGTATTTCTTACTCAACTCATCGTATTTCTTAGCGAGTTCGCGGTGTTGCTCCTCAGGAACGCCCGTCGATATATTGGCTACATCCTCGGGAGTCGTTGACAGCGCCACACTCTCAGCTCTTTGTTGAAGTTCGATCTCCAGCCTCTCATTGTCTTCAACAACTTTTGCATTCTTAAGAATTTGTTCATTGATGTGATTAAACAAAAGTCGTTGGTTCTCGTCTCCTGTTGTGGATTAACTATGTTCACATTCACGAGCACAGCCGATATACACACGCTGTTTCAACTCGTTGTTGTGATTTTCTTCTCCTGATACTTTGTCAGTCAATCCAACGCTTACTGTGAACGTGTTGTTCGTACTCTTCTTCCACTCCTTCTCTAAGTCGGGCGCAATGACCTCATCGTAAACGCGTCTCCACAAATCCTTGTTTTTCTCAACCCACGTCGCAAAGTCTGACATGGTTTAATGGGTGAGCATGGCCAAGTTGTGAAGGTCGTGCGAAGGAAAGATGCTGATAAATTCTCTTATGCTAATGATGCTTGTTACCTGGCGGCGAGGCGACATAAGAAACGCGCTAATATAACGCGCAGTCACGTTGACGCACAGACGGAAACGATAAGATAGCACTCTACACTCCAAGGGCATGATGCGCTATTGCCACTCACAACACACCATTCTGTTATGAAGCGGTCGTATGAGGCGGACAATGAAGTCGAACACCCAGCTAAGGTGCGACGCTTGGCCAAGCCTGACAGGCTGTCAAAGTTGAGTGATGAACTGCTGGTGCGCATTCTATCGTTCCTACCAGTATCGTCGCTCTTGACTTCCCAGAGGTAGACATCCATACTGACACAATATGAAGTTGGTATTAACAACAGCAGAATTTCAAAGAAGTACAGTCGCCTTGCAGTCGATTCGGAGCTTTGGAAGGCAGCCTACTATCGAACATTCGTTCTCCCTCGCGCATCTCGCATACCTGGTATCAAGAACTTTGGCACACATGACCGACTACATTACTCTTCAAAGCTATCAGAATGGCTTGACGACGGAGCACTGGTCAAACAAGGCGCTAAAACAAAGTGGAAGCAGCAGTATCGACTGCGCCACAATTGGTCGCAGGGACAATGCGCGGTCAGTGAAATAGTAGTCTCTGAGCGGCTCCCAGAGCCACCTTTGTTGGTTATGCTATCAAACAGCACTGTATTTGCGGCCGACTCGATAAGTGGGCTTAGAGCGTGGAGCGTAAAAGAAGGGCGTGAGCTAATTGCATCAACCCCACTCAGTGAAGGTGCATCAGACACCCTGCAGCTGCCCGTCTCTATGGCTGTAGATTCAGCTAGCGGAGAAGACAAATGCGAAAGGGTTGCACTGGGCTTCGAAGATGGATCGTTCTCAATCTTTGAACTATGTCGAACCCAAAAGAAGTTTGATCTACTCTTCACGCACCCGGCTTCGTCAAATGGGATGCTGTCAGCGTTAGCCATGTCTTCCCCCTATCTTCTTACAATGACAAAGGACCATCTCTTGTCCCTCTACGCTTTCCCCCAATTAGAAGACAGCAACGGTCAATTGGAACCTCCAAGACTGCTATATTCTCTACGATCAAACACGGCATGGCCTCCTGTGTCACTATCTCTACGCACCACAGCAACAAGTATGACAGCGGCGATCGCGTATTCTTTACCAACATATCTCTCTGGATGGACAGTCGGCGTGCAAGAATTGAACCTTTCACACAAGGGCAAGCTTCTCGGTTCACGACTGGCCACTGCAGCAGATGAGCACTCCTTTACACTTTCAGCATTCCGATCTACCTCATCACCATCGACTCGCTCATCCTCCCCATTTCCTGGCGCATTGCGCGAACCATCCTCGATGAGTACCCCAAGCAACTCACAACCGACGTCGATGTCGTATTCACATCCATATCTTCTTGTCGCCCACTCAGACAACACACTCTCCCTCTATCTTGTCAAATCCACCACCTCAGCCCTTTCGATAAGCTCTGGCAACCGCCTCTGGGGCCACACATCCTCCATCTCTGGCGCTCACGTTGGCATGCGAGGCAAAGCTGTATCAGTCAGTAGACTCGGGGATGAACTGCGTGTCTGGGACCTCGAAGGCGGCATGACATCTCTCACAAACCGACGTCGACTCAGAAATGGCGAATTGAGCGTCAGGGTGCAACCATCGAAATTTGCAGATGAGCCACAAGACAAACGAGGCGACGAACGTGAACAGAATTTCGGGCTAAAGCTGGCGCTGGATCAGGGCTACGACGATTTGGGCGTAAGTCGGGGCTGGGTGGGATTTGATGAGCAGAACGTAGTTGTGCTAAGAGAGAAAAGCGAGGGCATTCATGCACTGGTGGTGTATGATTTCACCTAAATGACCTGATATGGTCGTTTTGACGATTATTCGCAACCAGCATAGTTCCAAATGATGGCGAAAACTGACATCCCTTATTCGAACACAGTCAAGCGCCATCGGCTGAGAGCCAGGTCAGAACAAAACCTTTTGACTCGAGTCAAATCTTTCAGGCATTGCGACTACAATGACACCACTACGAAGCGATGGTTTTGCAGCGGCCTGCATGTTGTGCAGGACCACCTTCCGCTCTCGGCGATAGCACCACATTATAAAGTGGATCTTCTACCATACATGTCCAAGCTATCGCCGCTCTGCTTGCGAAATTGCAACCCTGCGATGTCGACATCGACAAAAAGATGGGCAGTTTGTATGTTGCGTAAATTCAACAATTGCGTGCGATTGCACTGCATGTACAGAATGCTATAAAGCATAAGGAAGCCGCTACGGCTAAAGGACCATTCGTTCTTTTATCCTCAACCAGTTACCGAGTTTCGCAGAGTCGCGATGGCGACACACGATTCCGCAAAAGGACCTTCAATCGAAGATGTTTCTCTTCCTGAATCGAACTTGCAACAAATTGACGAGACTACACGCAAATGGTACCGGTCTACACTTTTCAATGCCTTCGTTATCGGGGGTGTGGGTTTTCTTGCGCCAGGCCTATGGAACGCTATGAACGATCTTGGAGCTGGAGGATCTCTCGATCCATACTTGGTCAATGCCGCGAACGCACTTGTTTTTGGCATCATGGGCTTCTTCTGTCTGTTCGGCGGTCCAATCGCAAATCGTATCGGCTTCGCTAATACACTTTTCCTTGGCGCTGTCGGCTATCCCATCTACTCGGCAGGTCTCTACACCAACAACCGCTACGGGAATGTATGGCTTGTCCTTTTCGGCGCTGTCTGCTGTGGTGTCAGTGCAGGCCTCTTCTGGGTTTCCGAAGGTGCAGTGGCACTAGGCTATCCCGAGCCAGGTAAAAGAGGGAAATACATGAACATCTGGCTCTGGTTCCGTACAGGTGGACCTCTCATCGGCGGCGCCATTGTCCTCGCTCTTAACAACAGCGCAGCTGCCAAGAAGAAGGGTAAAGTCGGGTACCAAGTGTACCTCGTTTTCATCGCACTTCAGTGCATTGCCTGCCCCATCGCCCTTGCACTTTCATCACCCGAGAAGGTCCAGCGCTCCGACGGTACCAGGGTTGTCATCTCAAAGGAGAAGACCTTCAAAGCCGAGTTCAAGGCTCTCTGGCGCATCTCCAAGCGTAGAGATGTCCTGCTCCTTCTTCCGGTCTTCTACGCCGCCTACTTTAACCAGTACAGTAGCAACTTCAAGGCATACTACTTTGGCGTGCGCGCCCGCGCTCTCATGGGGTTTGTGTCCAACTTTGGTACTCTCCTCTCCTCGCAGCTCATCTCTCAATTCCTTGACTATAAGCATCTGTCCGTAAAAAAGCGGATCACCTACGGCTTTTACTACGTCATCTTCTTGCACATTGTTGCATGGGTGTACGGCTGGGTCATCCAGGAGAAATATACACGAAACAACCCCGTTTTTGATTGGGAGGATAGCGGGTTTGTGGAAGCGTTTTTCGTCATTATCCTATGGGATTTCTCCAGGCAAGCATTGCAGAATTGGCTGTACTATCTACTCGCGACCAAGACAGACAATATCTCTGAACTTAGTCGATTTGCGGGTGTGCTGAGAGGTCAGGAAAGTTTCGGACAGGCAGTAGCCTTTGGACTGAACACGAAGAAGTGGAAGGGTGGGCGTGTGCCTTTGGGCGTTACCACAGTCTTGTTGGTATTATCAGTTTATCCCACTTGGCTTGTGGTCAGAGATCATGTCCCAGTCGAAGCAGCGGATGCTGTATCGAAGGATTTGACGCCGGTTGACGATGCTGCTCTTCAGGAAACGGTCAAGCTAGAGGAAAAGAAGAAGTTTGCTGAGGGTGAGGCGGCTCTTGCAAGGAACCTGTAAGGTGCAGATTTCCACTGGAGAGCAGGGTCTGCTCAGAAGGAGCCAGGGCGTAAGGTACAGCCAGATACCAGAAACTAAATACAAATCACTTTACTTCTTATACCAATGTTTACTTAGTTGATCGATGGACGTTCGACCAGTATGGGTTTAATACTTTCGTTCCGGATCAACAAGCAATTCGCTGTACGGGCTAGTCCTTCCCGCATACCCATATCCTAGTGCCTCCACTGACCTCTCTGCTCATCACCCACAAGCCAGTCACAGAGATAACATTGCCCGAATATCCTTCGAGGGTGCGCAAATATTCCGCTTCCGATCTGCATATGAAGACTTGCAACTCAAAAGGCGCGCTCCGGGATTTACACCATCAGATAAGCGACAAGAGTATTGGCTCAGATAGGCACATTCGGCAGTTCATTTAGGATGCCGATGATACCTGAACCATGCCGCGTATCCATATGGTAATTCGTGGTATTGATTGAGCGGCATCCTCTCGACACAATTAGCTAGAACGATGAATTGCCCAGTATAGCTACGGGCCGAGGCTCCGATAGCTCGGAGACATAGAAATATCATTGTGTCTTTGCTGGCCTCTATTGGGTCAATGCAAGATATATTGGGATACTTGTAAAACCCTACAATGATGCCTGACATAGTCAAGGTAGCCATTACGCAACATGAGCCTATATGGTTTGACCTCCAGGCTACAGTGGACAAGACATGCCGATTGATCGAAGAGGCAGCGAACAACGGCGCGCAACTTATCGCGTTTCCTGAGGTATGGATACCCGGATATCCAGCCTGGATTTGGTGAGTCCTTTATGTATTTCCCAATATTCGGCCAAAGCACACCATAAGCCTGTCTATCAGATATCAAAACTCATACACATACACAGGGCACGTCCCCTTGACCCTCCGCTTGCCAAAGAGTACATCAAGAACTCTCTCTCCTATGACTCAAAAGAAATGGAACAAATTTGCGCATCTGCACGAAAAGCAAAGATTGCGGTGATACTTGGCTTCTCGGAAAACGACAATAACTCCCTTTACATCGCCCAATGCACCATCTCCTCCTCTGGCGAGATCCTCATGAAGCGCCGCAAACTCAAACCCACACACATGGAACGCACTGTGTACGGCGACGCGGGAGGATCCGCACTGAACAATGTAACCGAGATCGAGAATGTGGGAAGGGTTGGAACGCTGGCCTGCTGGGAGCATATACAGCCACTACTCAAGTACCATACTATCAGCTTGAGAGAGGAGATACATGTTGCAGCGTGGCCACCAATCCATCCGCATGCGGAGGGGAGCGAAGGATTGTATAGTATGAGCTCTGATGGTAAGTTAGCTGTTCCCTCTCCCACTCCCAATTTTGTTGTGATGGAGTGCACTGACAGATTCAGGGTGTGCTGTGCTTTCTCAAGCTTATGCCATGGAGTCCTCCACCTTTGTGCTACACTGCACATCCGTCATGACGTCCACCGGCGTGACCGCGCACAGAACCGAAGGCAACCTCATTTTTGGACATATAGGCGGTGGCCATTCTGCTGTTTATGGTCCTGACGGCAGGAGATTGACTAAGGCAGTCCCTGCGGACCAGGAAGGGTTTGTGTATGCGGATCTGCAGATGGACATGTTGGTTAGTATGAAGCATTTTGCGGATCCTTGTGGGCATTATTCCAGGCCAGAGCTTCTTTGGTTGGGAGTCGATACGAGAGAGAAGCATCATGTTAGAGCTGAAGGAGAGGGTGGAATGGCAGACGTGAGGAGGAGGATAAGTAGTGCGAAAATTGGTGATGATGAGGTAGGAAAGGCGAACGAGGCTGTAACACTCTAGGACGCATATCAAAGAAACAAGGTATAAGATTTGATACGAATCAGCTCGGTTGCTTCACACATCAAGAAATAAGAAACAGAAATAAGAGTGTCTCAATGATGTATATAAAGCGAAAAATAGCACTTTGCTCAAGCTGAGCAAGTCACTAGGATTGAGCTCTAAGAAACTCCAAGGCAATCGTCAATCTCCCTTGCCGCGATTGTATCACACCACAGAAGGGGACCAAGGTACTGAACAGTTTTAACTTGGTGAATGAAACAACTCGAGCCATATAGAGACTTTTAAACGCTAGTCGCGGCTGTGAGAATCTCATGATTTAGATTTTTGCACTTCTCATTATGAGGATGACGCTCGACGTTGATCAGTTGCGCTTTCCCGCTTTTGGCCGTTAGCGCACATCAAGCTAATCGACGGTTTGACAGCACGTCAACCATTGACTTCTCACTGCAGACCTTGCAGCTCCTCCGTTCTCATCAAAAGTTCGCCTGAAGCCATCCTGTGCATCAGAGCATTTCGAATTTTTTTGTTGCTTTCGTTTCTTCAGAGGCCCAGGCCCGCCCGCACGCGAATTTTGGGCAGAGTAAAGTGAGTGCTGATTCTCAGGCTCCAACGCGTCACTGCCCATCCCAGCAGGATTTTGGCTTTCACCTCGCTTGGCTAACGCGCAGCTAGATCGCCCAAGTCGCCTTCATTATGGCCGATTTACAAGAACTGCTTCAGCGACTCAATGGTGGCGGCGCTGCTGGTGGCAATCACCAACAGCTTCCTTCTTCGCAGCAGCAACACCCGCACTATCAGCAACCTTCGGTATCATCGCCTATCTTCTCGCCCACACCAAGCGGACCAACACCTCACCACCCATCAGCTATCATGTCGCCCAATGTGTTATCGTCTGCGAACACACCTGCGCCTGAACAAGGCGCTGGCAACGTGTCTCAGCAGACGCCACAACAGCAGTCGGCCAACTTACTGAACCTTTTGCGTTTCAACGCGCAGCCAGGTCTTGGGCAGCGTAGTGTCTCGCAGCAATCAGTACCGCAGCAGGCACCCGTTGCTCCAGCACACGGTCGCACTGTCTCAGCCTCGGACTTCGTTGCGGGGTTCATGGGCAACAGACCAGGATCGCAGAGCTCTGTTCCCGCTACAGTACAGTCTCCAGCCGCACCCGCAGCCTCTGAGAACCCTCAGGACCTGCTTCTGCGGCTACTGAACCATCCTAAGCCCTCTCAGTCACCAGCTCGCTCTTCGCACGCCTCCGCTGCCGCCTTTTCACCGCCGGTTCTCTCCCACATGCCTGAGACGGCTGTGGACGATCTTGCACAGGATCTGTCGGATACAGTTCTGGAGAATGTCGCGACTGAGCCTTCGGGGGCTGCAGCTTCGCCCATAGGAGTTTTCGGCAACAATGGCTCAGTCAATGTCTCTCGTGTCCAGCTTGAAGCTACCGCCCAGCCACCCAAGTTTACGTACGTTAACCCGTTCGACCAACTTGCGGCTGCCAGCCCACGTAACCGCACGCCCATTCCCGAAGTTTCTAAGTCTGCCGCACCGAAAGCCGAGAACCTCAAGCCCAAGCACATCGTCGAGGCTGTCAACAATCCTGCCGAAGAAGCTTCTGCTCATTTGCATGAAACTGTGGCCGAGGCTGTGAGCGACTTGGGCGAGCAAGTCAACCAGCAGGTTGAAGAGGCGCTCGCTGAGGCTGAAGGCAAGTCTACTGGTCAGACTGCAGAGGGGCTGAATAATGTCACGGAAAATGAGATCAACAAGATTGAGGAGACCATGGTTGACATGGCTACCGAGATCGTGAAAGAGCTTGAACAAGAAAGTGACTCAAAAAATGTAGAGCAGTCAGCGCCTAAACCTATAGTCACTGCTCTACAACAGGTGGCGGCTGAAGTAGCTGCCGCCGATGTTGTGGATAACTGGGAGACTGCAGAGGCCGAGGAGAGTCTCGCAAAGGGCGAGGATCAGACGGTAATAGTCTACAGATTTCCCATGCGCGCCTTTGCCTCCATTACTGTCAAGGACATGCCCCCTCGACGCCTCTTCTTTCAGCCTGAGCTGTTCATGGACATTGCCAGGATCAAGAAGGACTTTGATCAGATCGACCGTTCGCTAGTCTCAGCTAGCAAAAACTTCATTGTTTACACACTCACTAAGAAGGGTGGCTTCCGCATCATTCGCCAGGAGAATGGCGTATACCGACAGGTCTTTGAGAACCATCAAGAGCGCATTTTCAACATTGCTCTGTGCAATGCTGGAGAAGACACCCAACAGTCTCTCGAAAGCATCCTTGGTATCGGCGTCAATGGCACTGTTTTCTGGACATCCATTGATCCTGCTCGCGAGGATCAATTCGGCGAGCATCTCGATTCACAGGGTCTTTTGCTCCCTCCATCGCCCTCGCAAGACGATAACACATCTGGTGGTCAGCTGAAAACTCGTGCCAAGCCGTCTTCGCGCCATCCCGAATTCTTCGCCGTCGGTCGTGGCAAGTCCATCCACATTGTCTTCCCTCGTGTTGCTGCAACCTATGTGCGTCAGAAGTCCCGCATTTGCCATACCGAAAAGTATCTCAAGGAACGCTCACTCAAGATCCTTACTGGTAAGGCTGGTAAGGACTTTACGTTCAGTGAGGATGATACTGTCATAGTCTCGCTTGACAAAGCTGGGCGTATGCGTTTCTGGGATATCCGTGCTCTCACAGATCCTGAGCTAGGTATTCCTGGTAGCCCAGCCAGAAACGTCGAGGTCTCTGACACATTACTTGAATTCCACACCACTACTCCAAACGCAAAGTCATGGCCGACTTCAGTCTTCTTTTTTGACAAAGACAAGCCATATACTAAGGGTATTGCGCTGCGATATGTCATGGTTGGTATGAAGCAGAATCACTCATTCCAGCTGTGGGATCTTGGACTCTGCAAGGCAGTCCAGGAAATCAACCTACCTCATGGCAATGAGTCCGATGCCATTTGCAGCGTTTCGTTCCACCCGAAGACTGGTATCATGGCTGTCGCTCATCCCACACGTAACTCGATCTTCTTTGTCCATGTGTCTTGCCCCAGGTACAATCTGCCACTCATGAGCCAAGCCGAGTACACCTTTCGTCTGGCCAACAAGGGCGCATTGCCTCCTGTCAATGCAACCGCCATCATGACTAGCATCACAGAGTACTCGTTCGCCTCGAAAGGACAGATCAGGAGCCTTCACATGCTCAATGAGCCCGCTGGGCCTGTTGACACTGATGACCCGGATAACGCCGCCTTGTTCGAGCTGTATGTGATGCACTCTAAGGGCGTATGTGTCTTGCGCATACGCCGTAGCGATCTTGGTTGGAAGAAGGAGATCGGCGAACCTCTCCATCCGAAGGAGGCCGAAGAAGAAGGAATCATCTCCATTTCTCAGCTCAAGCCGCCTGCACCCGTCGCAGCCACTGGCGATGAATCCTCTACTGCTGGCGATGCGCCTGCTGCACCCAAGTCCGTATCAGATCGCTCGGTCCGTGAAAACATGAAGAAGGATAGCAGCAGCGTCTCCAGACAGTCTGTCGCCCCAGAGGCTGCAGTGCGTGCTTCCACTCCTGCTAAGGTCGAGAGTAAGCAGGATGCTGCACGTGCTGTCGTCACCAATGGCAGTGCTGCTGAGAAGTCGGACAAGAAGAAGAAAAAGCGTTTGGCTGCCGAGACTGCCTCTCAAGCCTCCACATCTGCACGTGCGCCCTCATCGTATGCGCAGATTGCTCAGGCGCCCGCCCGGGCGAAGTCTCCGGCACCTGAGTCGACTCCGGTGCCCGCTCCAGCTGCCGTTGTGCCTACCGCTACCGCTGAACCATCATCTGCGAAGGCCTCTGCTGATATTCCTGAGTGGGCCAAGCAGCTCATGGGCAAGTACATGCAGCAGTCAGCAGCTGTTTCTGCACCGGCCAATGTACCAGTTGAGTTCGATGAGAAGCGGCTTGAACAAATTGTTTCATCTGAGGTTACCAAGGGCTTCTCTCGTGAGTTGGATGTCATGTACAAACGCTTTGATGAAGATAAGCGTGTCATGAATGCCGCCAACGGAGCCAAGCAGGAAGCCATCCTTCGTCTTGTCTCCAGTACTCTTACTGAAAATGTTGAGGGCGTAATCCGTAAGATGGTTGACGAGAACATTCGCAACATTTTGCTACCCGAGGTTCTTGCAAAGACTTCTTCAACACTTGAGCAGAGCATCGGTAGCAACCTCAAGACCGCTCTCGGACCCCAGCTGTCCAAAGAGATCCCTGATGCTGTATCTCGAGCTCTGAAGGCTCCTCAACTCTTCCAGTCTCTGTCTGAACAAGTTGCTAAGAAGGTCTCCAGTGGTCTTGAGCCTGTCGTCGTCGCCTCTGTTGGATCTGTTGTCACACCCGCTATCTCCAAGCTATCCAACTTGATTGAACAACAGATCGGTGAACAGCTTCGCCAGTCGCAGGCCCAGCGACGAGATGATGCAGTAAAGATCACACAACTTACTGAAACTGTGCATACTTGCCTTGAAACAATCCAGTCGATGGTTGCGACTCAGACTGAGCTCCAGGCTCAAGTTGCCAAGCTTCAGCAGTCCATCACTCAGTCTGTCCCTCAGGCACCTTCATTAAGGAAGGAAGCGGCACCCCCTGTTAAGCAGAAGACACCTGAGGAACTGGAAATTGAATCAATTACTAAGCTCCTGACTGAAGGCAACTACGAGCAGGGTACCATGCAGTGGCTGCAGTCTCCTCGTACAGATGAGCTCTTCGATGCCATCTTTGTACGCTGCAACCCTGGTTACCTGAGGCAAGTTAGTCCCTTGCTCGTCCTATCCACCGGCGCAGTCGTTTCTGAACCCCTGGACCGCAATCTGCCGGAGCGTTTGGCTTGGCTTGATGCTGTCCTGCAGAGCGTCAATCCTCAAGTAAGTCACATTATTTTGAATATGGATATGAGCGTGTACTGACCTGTATTAGGATAACGAGATTCGTGATATAGTTCCTAAGATCATGGATGTGATGATCCAGCGCCTGACTGCCAAGTACATTGATCTTAACGAAGGCACACCTGGCAATCCCCTTCTTCGCCGCATTTCGGCTCTAGTCAGTCGATGCAACGATATGACGCGTGCTTCCCGTGGTTGAGGGATTACAAATTCAACGTGATCGTGTTGGCTAGAGTGTGGTCTTGCGCTGAGATGCCTGGACTGTATATCTGAACGCCTCCCGGTCGGTTGTCCAAGCTTGCATGTCGCAGTTGGTAACGTTTGGTAACGTTTGGCAACATTTGGCAATTTCCAAGGTTGTGCGAAAGGCATATAGAGTCTGCATCATCTTAATCCTTCATTTGGCGAACGCAAGGTCATATACAAGTAGATAGCATTGGCAGGTATGGTTATTCGTAATCAGCATCCATACGGTTGGGAAGTTGACGCCCAAGTGTTTGATGGTGCTGGAACGCCCATCTTCTCTTACGACGTTAACAATCAGCTTGTGGCTGATGGGTGGGAAGGTGCATGATGGCTTCATAAATGCATCTGAACAGTGATTTCGAGCTGCATTGATTGGAAAATTAGTCTGACTTGTGCATAGCACAAATCAGCGGCATAGTGCGATAATAATTCGAGATTCTGCTTTCATGTCTCCATCTCTTTGATGCTGTATGATATGGCGTGTACTCCTAATCAACTAGTGAGCTCGGCAGTCGCGTCGCGTCCACGCCAGGCGCGTCGCGATCGATATCTCAACTTTGACTATCAACAATACTACACTCCAGCGACAAAAGCATAACACAACATGGCGGATACAATTGAAGATGTGGAAATGGAACCACAAGACATTGAGCAGGAGACACCACCAGACAATGTCTTCATTGCGCCGTCAATCTATAAGATCGATATCCTAGAAGGCAAATCGTATTCACATTTCTCGCCTATCCCACAGCATATCGCCAATGACATGTCCACTGAGTGTGTATTGGGTGTCGACGAAGCCGGACGAGGTCCTGTACTAGGTATACAATCACATCACCTACATCTCTGCACAAAAGCTCACTCACGACATAGGTCCAATGGTATACGCCCTTTTCTACTTGCCTCTCCCGCTGCACCACTCCCTACTCGCTGAAACGCACCATTTCGATGATTCCAAGGTTCTTACGCCCGAAGTTCGCTCAAATCTTATGCGTACTCTCTGCACCCCCGGCACTGACCTGCATGCCGCTGGTGGATGGGCAACGCGCTCCCTCTCCGCCCAAGACATATCCGCACATATGCTCTCCCCCAACCAATACAACCTCAACGCGCAAGCCATGGACGCAACAATTGACTTGATTAAGGGTGTGCTTGCGCGTGGCGTGAATGTTAAAGAGATCTATATCGACACAATTGGTAAACCGGAAGTCTACCAGAAGAAACTGGAGCGAATATGGCCCACAATATCCATCACGGTAGCGAAGAAGGCGGATAGCTTATACCCTGTTGTCAGTGCTGCATCGGTCTGCGCAAAAGTCACGAGAGATGCGGCGCTTGATGTGTGCTATGAGTCTTACTACACGCCTGTCGAGGCTGCTACTCACGTCCAAGGTGGCAGGGAAGTAAAGGTCGCCTGGGGCTCTGGTTACCCAAGCGACGCGCGAACAAGCTCTTGGTTGAAAGCCAACATGGATCCCGTGTTTGGCTGGGGAAATGAGTGTAGGTTCTCCTGGGGTACGGCGAAAGAGCTACTCGAGGGCAAGAAGGCCGATCTCAGCGTAGAGTGGCCGGTGGAGGACGATGGGAATGACATGCGTATGACTGACTTCTTTATGGATGGTGAGAGAAAGGGTGATGAATTAGTGGAGTGGTTTGGGAAGAGAGTTACTGTTGAGATGGAAGCTTTCTGAACGAGGCACCTTCTACAACTACAAACACGACTACAACACCAAATCGTACCAAAGCAGACGACAGGCCGATCGCAGAATATGCACGTAGTCGATCACGGCGTTCGTAACATCCATGTAGGGACCTCGGGTTTCGGGCCTGGTCAACTCGCGTAGCCAGACGTTAATCCCCGAGTATCAGGCCGACCCCGATGAGCCACCCCCAACCACAGCACGAAGATATTGAGATTCCCGGATGTTTCCAGACGCGGTAATCTGCGTACCTGCAACAAGCAGGCAAGGCCGTCACGAGGCGCCGGCATTGCAGATCGGTGGAGCACGGTCGGGGTTGAAAGAAAGAGTATGCAAGACGCGATAAGTAGAATGGATTAGCTTCGTGCGAAGCTGTTCGTAATCGGCGTACTACTTCATACTCCGTTAATCGTCATCATACCAAAGCAAACCATTCAAGTTCTCTAATTAGACCTTTGATTGTATACACGACTTTCGACAAGTCAGAACAAACGAACAAGATCTTAGGCATCCAATCTCAGTCCACAAAACTGCACAGCTTCCACGCTATTCATTGTTTTCTTCGCTGTATCTCTTACTTTTTGCGTATTTTTTCTTCTTTCCAGACGATGCCATCCTTCTTTACTTCTTCCGTCAGAAGGCCTTCGTCGAAGAAAAACTCTCCAACCTTCGTCTTTGCTGGCCTCGACGATCCCTTTAACTTTCCCATAGCAAGGATGCGCTACAATTCACGCTCTCGCTTACGTACATCGAGTCCCGACTCAGCAACTGATTCTGGATATGGCAGCGTTGATGACGAGTGTCCACTGAGTCCTACGTCTAATGTGTCTTGTAAGGATAGGAGAAGTGGAAAGTGGGGTGTGCAGAGCTATGAGTACCAAAGCGAGCACAACGATCACAAGTCCGAATGGGAACCTATTCTCAAATACAGCATCACACGAGATTCCCGCAATAAGCATGAGTGGAAACCAGAGCCTGGGCGGACTTTCACTGCCATATGCCAAGACACTGCGGTCCGCCCTAAATGGTATGCCTCGAAAGTGTATGGGAGAAAGATGATGGAGATGGAGAAGAGCGAGGGTATTACAGACTTACAACGTGAGATGGCCTTGGTTATCCGGAGGCCGGTACCTGGGGCAAGGAAGGAAAGCACGCTGTTGCATCCTTCGCCACCACCATTACCACCAACAAAGCCGTCGAAAACAGAACCCTTCAAGCATACAAAGACAGGCAAAATATTCCACGAGAAAAAAGAAGAGAAGAGAGGAAGAAGGTCATCAACACTCCTCCACCCCTCCCCGCCTGTCTCTCCTAATGTCCCTGCACAGGTTCTGAGATCACCGAGGAATCGTTCCCAGACACCTCTCGGTCTGCCTTATCTACAGCGATCCTGTGAGGCAAAGCGCCCACGACATGCTCGTGGACCATCGGTCTTGCATTCTTGCTTCTCAGACTCGGATTATTCTAACGATGATGCGAATGATTTCAACGATGTCTGCTCGATTTCGTCGATTGACAGCGATGAGCATTTTCGTCGTGCAGCCGGGGAACACAATAGCATGATATTGGCAAGGACAGCGATGGTTGTCCGGGCGCAGAGGGTTCGGATCAGGAGTCCAGAGCTCAAGGAAAGGTTGTAGTTGCAGAAACAAGCCGTAGATGATAGACGTTGTAGGGCATTGGTTTCCATACAGAGGCTTTCAAACAAGTGGTGCTCGGGTCGTGCTGGTCCATAAAACAGTAGCTTGTAAATTTGTATTACAAAGTGGTGGAAAGACTATATATATATATAAAGTTGATGTTCCATCTAAAGAGATGCCATCATATCAAGTTGCTCTCTTAGCATAGACAGACTCGTACCTCCAATCCAACCTCGCAGCCCTCGTCATGATATCATGTATTCTAGTACTCAGTCAATCGCAACCGACGTCCAACATTCCTGCGCACCACCTCGCGATCGACTACCGGTTCGGCAGTATTGTTCTGGCTATTGGCGTTGAGTGCCTGGCGTAGCATGCCAGCGTCGAAGAAACCATCTACCCAAAGAAATCAGTTACTAAATACAAGGAAAATCGAAAAGTTTGTGTGCAAAAGAATATTTGCCGGGAGCGAAGAAAAAATTCTCAGGAAGAGTAGAACATGGGCTTCTTGAAGGCATTGCTGGAGACGCGGGATGTGCGGGGTTTGATCACCGCACTAGTGTTGGGTCGTAGGGAGCTGACAAAAACAGCAGTCATCGGCTTGAAAGGAGGTGAATGTGGAGGGGTAGGCGGCAAAGACAAGGGAAGGGTGGATAAGACACTCGAATCATCGAGGTCAAGAGAAGGAGGGGAAGGGGGAAGGGGTGTCCTACATCCACCAAGCCCATCATCATCATCATCATCATCCGCCACGCTTTCCGCAGGTGTCTGACTCTTTCCGGCCTCGAGAAGGATGTTCCTTCCGCGATTCTTGAAACGACTGGCTTTGGGCCTGTCTTCTGCTTCGCGAGCCCGGGAAGCTGTTTTGTCGACACTGGTGCCCCGGCGCTTAATCTGTCGCAGTAGTTTCCGGACTTCGAGAAAGTACGATTCCAGCGCTTCAATGTAGCGGCTTGTCTGGCGGTGCTTGGACGACGCACAAATGGATATCGACCCGTCTTTAATTATGTAACCAATACCGAAGCCATCGGCTGATGTTGGGCCAAAGCCAAATTGTCGGAGTGAAGGGTTACCACAGTTCGAGGTCGAGAGGATCGTGGTGTTGATCTTGTCCCATCCGCCATCTGCGAAAAGCGCAGGCATAGAGTGTTGGATGGGCGCGGGTGGCGAGCTCGATATGCTTTCATTCTCAGACATGACAGAGTTACGGTTGGGCGATGCAACGCCCTCAGGGCTGGAAGGGCGTGTCGAGTCCCAACCGTCACTGCTGGCTGCTTCGGCACCGTCTTCGTCAATGGCACGCTGCCAGATACAGTACAGAGCATAGAGGTGCCGATCCGGCCCTTGGGCTTTGGCGCAGACCTTGGTGTTTTCAGTGTGCTTTTGGCATGCTTTGCGAAGTGCGTCAATCTTGGTCGCTGCTGGGTTCTCACCCCAGAAGATTTTCAGGAACTCTACTGACTCTTCTGTCACCGAGCGGATCGCTTCTGTTCGTCCATGGTAGAACATTTTAGTCATTGCTGGCTCATAGACACACTCTATCCTGCCATAAAGGCCATAGTAGGCAGCCTGGAAGGCCATCTGCACAAATGCATCAGGCGAGAAGCCCATCGATGTCATAAAGTTCTTCCCATAGTGAGGGAATTCCAGTATTGCGAACTCGTTCTGCTGGATAAGATCAGCAAGACGCGTCTCAGCAAACCGAAGTGCTGTACTAAGCTCGGGAACCATGTCCCACTCCAGTTTGTGAGGCGTAGTCTGAACATCGCCAAAGCTCTCTGGGTCGCGCTTCGCAGGGTCAGGGCTTTGAGTTGCCCACAGGCTTGGTGCGCTCCCATTGATCGTTCTTGCGAACCGAAGAATCGTATCCGTGTACACATCCGAGGCAAAACGCAGAACTGTGTGGCCGTCGACACCAGTGTGCTCGAAGTTGATACCTGCGCTTCCATTCTTGCACACAATGATCTGCAACTTATCGTACCATCGATTCGTGCAGGTGCCGACTTGGACGCCACGCTCCACCTTGCTGGTACCGCAAAGCATGTTCATGCACAAGTCAGCGCCATTCTGAGGCTCTGTATAATCCAAACACAATATGAAAAGTGCCGAATCAACAATATTGAGACTGTCGGAGTTGTTCGAGCCTTCCTCTCGATGCAGTACGTCACGTAGACCCGACCACACTTTACGATTCTCGGTGCTTAGTACGCCCAGTGCTCCCTTTGCAGCATCCTGGATAGGAACTTCTTGTGCATCTTCCACAATAACCTGTAGGTTCAGCGTGATGTCCTTTTCTGTCATAATCAGGTCGTTGTTATCGTCCAGGACATCGAACCAATAGAATTGACCATGACACATAACGACGATGTGCTTCGATGTTGGATCCTGTCCAATTTGGCATCCATTCTCAGTGGGTATTCTTGCTGTTCCGAATAGTCTGGAGTATTGGTACATGCAAAGAGGCTGGCCGCGGATTGTGTCCGGTGGTAGTTCTTCCCGTCGTACTGCGCGGACAAACGCTAATGCTGACACAACCAAAGAGGCTGCGCGAGTAACCTGGTTGTTGCGGGCTGGGGTTGGGTCATCTTCAAGAAGGAAGAAAGGATTAAGGTTCAAAACAACCGGATTATCAAAGTTGAGATACGAATCGTACCCTAGAAAAATATTAGAGAATTATCAAACACAGTCAACAAACTAACAACGCAATCCAGGACGATTGGGACATGCGGACAGGACTTACAGAACTGTTCGATGTAGTTTGCTTTGCCGCTAGCGTACTTCTTGAGTTTCTCTTGCAGTACGGCTCCGTCCCCTTTAAGAAAGTCCTCCACCGCTTGTTGGCTTTCGCTATGCTCCTTCGCTGTTTGTAAAGGCTTCAAGGCTGCCAAGTACTTCTTACACGAGGAATCCAGCTCTGGGATCGGCAATTTTGGGAGCTTATCCTGGGAAGCAAATGTGATACCTGGCTTCGAATTCGGGTTTGTAGAGTTGGCTAATGGTGCCTTTTCTTCCGAGGAAAAGGCCTGTTGGCATTCCTTTGCTGCCTCCATGGAGCGAGAGGAGTCACCCTCCCTTGTGGCAGACATGGTAGCGTTTACCAGGGATTCGTTTAGGGACGAGGGCTGAGTAAAAGTGCGAGCTGCCATGGTGGTTTGTCAGTCAAGCGTAGAGTGGAGAGATACTGGTGCTGATATTGAGTAGCCGCAAGGCACTGCGGTAGAAGTAGTGACAGTCCTGGAGACAGTAGACCGGCATGAGGACACGAGCTATCTGCAAGAAGGGCAGCAACGCGTGGGAGCGAAAGCTTCTTATAACAGGATGGACGAAAGGGGTCAGGCCGAGCTAGGTGGAGCCGCCTGACGACTAAACATGCAAAGTCCACGGGCGGATCCCTCGTTCCATGTAGGGTGCTCTAAGAAGCTCTCATGTAGCCGGCCGCTGACACGGAAAATGACCCGCATGGTGGTGAATGACCCGACAAGCTAAGCCCACGAAACGCCCATGCAAGGAAATGCAACTTACCAGATAGCTTCGAGTTTTAATTGAGCTGCAGTCAAGAAACTGCCGATGTAGTATGATTACGATAAGAAAAGTAATTGCTGTAGTTAATATATTTGCATGTGACGACTTACAATTGCTGTGGGTATCGTGACGCCTCCCAAGACTCTGAACAACGAGGTTGAATAACCGGAAAAGCAGTACTATCGCGGTAAAAGGCGCAGAAACGTTGGACTATCTCGGCCAGGAGGATACGGAGCTCGCATAAGGCTACCCCGAGGTGTTGCTGTGCCCTGCTGATAATCACACGGACGAGTGGAAGTTGGTGGTGGTTTGAGCTTTGAGGAATCATGCAGCGTCACGAACGTGGGCCTTGGTCTACCGGCTAATCGGGGCATCACAAATATTGGGTAGTTAAGGGGAAAGCGAAAACCGCATAGAAACAATCCCAGGTTTAGAAAGCAGCTATTGTTCCAGTTCTCAGTAGCATCTCTTGAGCCTCAAGTATGGCTCACGAGAACGGATAGAACAGAAATGTCATTTATAGGACACGACATATGTAAACAGGGATGACCTGAGTGGCTGCAGTTCTTTGGTTATGGAAATGCGGGGGCTCTGACGTATGCTTGTCACGTGCGCTGGAGAAACGGAACTTGTAGCTCGACGCGACTTTCCTTATCACAACGCGTCCATATACTTACTTTGGTATCCAGGCAAAGAGACTGGAACATAGCCGTTACCAAGCTCTCCCGTGTCCGCCTTGCAGAGCTGCGCAAATGATCATCATCAGTGACTCATGACGGACTTGCTGCAGGTGCTGCCTGACTTTGAAACAAGGCCCTTTTCGCACTTGCTACCCTCACTGGACAAGGCTCTCATCACCACCAACGATTTACTCACCCTCGAGGCCCAAGATGTTGCAAAGCGTGCCCAACTACCTGCCGGCGAGCTGAGGAAGCTCATTGATGCAGTGGTACCTGCATTGCACCAGCAACTCGGTTTTGGTAAAGAGACTGCCGCTGAAAATGCTTTTTCGATTGCATTGAGAAACCCAGTAGAGTCATGGAGTTGTATTAGCACACTAGACAATGAGATTGATGCTGTATTGGGTGGTGGCATACCGCCTGGCTACCTTGTTGAGGTTACTGGCGAGAGGTAGTTCACACCATATACTGCTAATATAGACATAACTGACATCAACCAGCGGCGCCGGCAAGACCCAGTTACTTCTTACTTTGCTGCTTGCTGTTCAATTGCCTGCGCCACTAGGCTTGTCCAAGACAGCCGTCTATATTTCGACCGAAGCTGTCCTCTCCACCACTCGTCTTGCTCAACTACTCTCCTCGCATCCAGCCTTTGAACGAGTAGCACCGGAGGAGCGACCATCACTAGCTAAAGTGCTTGCTATTCAGACCCCAGATCTTGAATCGCAGGAGCACATTCTCCGCTACCAGCTACCTGTTGCTGTCAAGAAGCACAATGTGGGACTCGTAGTTCTGGACTCAGTCGCCGCAAACTATCGAGCCGAATTTGAGAAAAGAGGAGCAAGTAATGGCGCTGCATCAATGGCTAAGCGTGGCAGCCAGCTCATACAACTGGGCGCTTTGCTGCGAGAGCTAGCACGTACAGAAGACATCGCAGTAGTCGTCGCCAACCAAGTCGCTGATCGTTTCACGAAACCACCCTCTGCACCCAACTCCAATGTGGTTTCACGAACCACATCAGCCAACAGCCAAGGCACGCGCGACAACACACCCCAGTCCTCTAACCCAACATCAGCCCTTCCTGCCTCGCAGTTCGATGACAGCGTTTTACTGTCCCCCGACCCGCTAACCCTCGATCACCAACAGCGCTGGTTCACTGGCTGGGGCGACATCCCACACGTAGCCCTTCACACATTGAAAACGCCATCCTTGGGTCTAGTTTGGACTAATCAACTAGCGTGCCGCATTGCGCTGATAAAGAAACCTGTATTTGCAAACAGAGGGCCGCTTGTCGTTACGGTGGATGGGGAAGATCAGTGGAACGAACAGAAGGAGACACATATATCAAAGTGGAGACGCTGGGTCAAGGTTGTGTTTGCACCATGGGCACCACCAAGCGAGGGTAAGGGATTGGAGTTTGAAATTGCCAAGAGTGGCATCAAAGCCATAGTCAAGGAGAAGACATAACTTGTAACTTGCAAGTTTTCAAGATTTAAAACGCCCTACAACTTCCAATGCCACACGATCCCGCGACATCGCCAATAAGGTTCAACTCCACGTTCACAGCCCTCCAGACTTTGTGCTTTCCGCTATGGTCTGACTTACCCCACCCCTCACGCTTTCCTGCATCCAGTTCGGCAGCGCCCTCAGCAAACTAATTCGACCTCCAGAGCTGGGCATAAATATCTGCGCGCTTCTGCAACTAAACACTTGTCTGACAACGGCATCGGCAACATCTTCCGGCTCGATCATTACGGCTCCACGCTTTGCCAGTTCGGCTTCCACAGGGACGAGGAGCGGTGTGCGCACCCAGGTGGGATGGATGGAAGTAGTAAGGATGCTGGGGGCTTTGTAGGTATGCCTAAGCTCTTGGTTAAGACCTACTCTAAGGTTAGCTTTATGGGGCCGGGTTTTCCAAGGGTGTAGGGTTAATGCCTTCGTGGAAGCTCAAAATAGCTGCTTTGGAAGCGGTATAGTCCGTTAATCCTGCTACACCGGAGTACGATGCTGCACTCGCTATGGTGACAATATGTCCTTTGTTCTGCGCAATCATGTCCGGGAGAAAAGCTTTCACAGTACTCCAGTTGCTGAGTACGTTTACATCGAAGATCTTCCGCAAGTACTCATGGCTCGTCGCAAGGATTGTATGGGCGGAGAGAATGCCAGCATTGTTGATCAGTATACTGGGTGAGCCCAACTTGCTCTTTATCTCATTTGCCGTGGATGTGACGGCATTAGGATCTGTGATGTCACAGGCGTAGAACTTGACATGGGCGTCTGTAGAGGTCAGTCTTGAACCTTCTCGCATAGACCAGGATTCTACTGTACAGCCTTGGAGTGAGGGTGGGAGCTGTTGTATGTCGAGGATTGCAACTGTAACGCCTCGCGAAATGAGTTTCTTTACAATGAGAGATCCAATACCACTACATCCGCCTGTTACAACAGCAACCTCTTTATCCCATTTCCAACGCGAAGCTTCGGGTTTTAAGCGGTAGTTGTTGAGTGCAAGATGGTTCAAAGCTTTATTGCCATTCTTGAGGAGGCCAAGCGTAAGGAGTAACTTCAGGGCTTTGACGATTGAAGCATAGCGAACTGGGTCGCGGAGCGCAGCGATACGGCTTGTCAAGCATGCACGTAAGTTGGCTGGGCCTTTCGTAAGGATGTACAACAAAGAAGCAGTGACGGCTGGGCTTAGGGCAAGATGAGATGCTATTTGAGAGATGAGATTCAATACACGTTGGAAGGCGACCGACATGTTGTGAGACGACACTTTAGAAGGGTACAAAACACTGAAGATTGAGCCTCAGATCAGCACTGAAGCTCCAGAAGCTGTGTTGCATACTAGCTGACAGCTGGCTGCGGGTCCGGCATGTCTTGAGCGGAGAGCTTACGCCGAGCCGTGAGTTTGTTCAACTCGCTGTGAACGCGTCAGGGGGAACGGACCTCGGCAGCATCAGCCAGTCACTGTTTACCGGAGAGTCGTAGCGAGGTGTCGTGCTTTAGTAGATCTTCAGTAATATGTATGACACCTATGCAAAGTATGAGACAGTCATTTGTACCATGAAATGAGAAACTAACAGTGACGCTATGGATGTTGATGAGGTAAGGATTGTGGGCCATCCTATAAGATCCGGGGAAGTGCGCTAGTAACAACATCAGTATGCGAGGCTACCAGTGATGTTCCATGTAAGCATAACCACTTCATGCAACTAGGCTTGTGCCACCGATTAAATGGAATGTTTAGACCAAATGAAGTCACTTTCCAGATTTGAAACTTCGTGACATTACGAAAGGTAGTTCGATGCTATGTTTCCCGCCCTCAGCACGTTGCCAACTAGCCAGGTCGACAACCAAGGCGCAGGCCCACTCTATCCATAATCCCTAGAAGTGTGGCAAAGAAATGTTATTTGTAAGTCGCAACGCAAGTAAAAAATGTTGTACACACTCGTCGTCTACCACACAGTGCAGACCTCTCTACTACATCTTCCATGGCATTTTTGGTCGAAAAGTTTAGTCGGTGATCCTCCAGCTGTCGAACCACTTCAGATGGCTCCATTGCTTGCTGGGCCCGACCATACCGAAGGAAATAGCCCTGAAGAGCCAGTAAAGGCCGATGATCACTGCGTAAAGTACAGCGAAGATGCCCCAGCGGACTTTGTTGTTGAGCTTCCTTGTAGTCCAGTCAAGGCAGAAGCCCATTGTCAAGATAGCGAACCACAGCGCAGGGTAATAGTGGTGCACGTAAGTAACACGGCCCATGGCCATGAAAGGAAGGTAATGCAGGACCCAGCCAATGACGGGGTAGATGCCGGAGTAGTGAATCTGATCGATTTCGGCCTGCTTGAGGTCATTATAACCGCGTTGCCAGCGGACAACGTAGAATATGACGATGAGACCAAATATTCCAAGACTGGCTGTGCTGCCCCAGTAGACGAATGGGTTGCCAAGCAGGAAGTACTTGACGACTGCAAGTGCGTTAGAAACTATCCATAGAAACAAGTAAAAATTGACTTACTGTCGTCGTTCCAGCCGCACATACGAAGACCAACATGGAGAATCGGCCATTGCCAGAAAGCAGAAGCAAGATCGTCCTGCTTGTCGGGGTCCGGGACAAGTGCGTTGTTGGAAGTCATCATGGCCACATTGAGGTGGATAAAATCCTGCAAGAAGGGAGACTTATAGTCACCAGGGTTGCCGGGCGGCAGCCTCTCATTAGTGTGGCTCTCGATGTTCCAATGGGTGTAAACATCACGAGGGTTGTTCTGCTTTACGCAAGTGGTCTCGATCTGCTTGAACCCCCATTGTGGTAGGTTTACATTACCAGCACGTAGGTAGCAGCCCAGGTCTTTGTGTCTAAGCCGCAAAGCGGTTGTGAGCGTTCGAATCCTAGAGTAATCTCTTGAAGCAGCATCGCGAACGACCTCAATGACCCAGTGATCCTTGGTGTCACCGACTGTTGTATTACCGTAGCAGGAAACCTCGTAGTCGCCCTTGGTGACAGGAGCGGCAACCTGATGCGAATGAAGGTTGCGGCCAGTCTGAGCATGGATGAGACGGATGACATCGCCGTTGCCAGGGAAGCGAAGTTCTTCATCGGGCTCGTATGGGGTCTCGTGGCGGTTGGGGTAGAAGAACCAGTCGTTGTTAGCATCCTTGTGGTGGTAGCAAGTAATTTGCTGCTGAGTCGAGCCCTCGGGGTAGGTCTGAACATGGGAATGCAGCAGGCCTCCTCCGTAACCCATATTCTTCAGCGTGGCGCGGGAACCGTATGCGATTTCGAGGGGGCTGTTCTTGCCGACATCGGTACCGCGCAGATTAGCCTGGAAAAGCGAGCTCATCTGAGCGTCACCAGGCCCGCTGTTCTCGAGAATCAAGAAGTGGAGGTAGAACGAGAAAGTGTAGACGGCCAGAGGAATAAGAATAAGGCCAAAGACACGGAAAGCGAGGTGTGTGAGAAGTTCCATCTGTTCCGGTCAGCTTCAAGTCAGAATATCCTTGCAGGGGGACTGTACCTTGGGCATCTTGATGTCGCCAAATTTGCGCCAGAGGTCCTCGATCGTATAGAGTCCGACCAGAGCAGTGACGAAGAAACCAACCCACTTTACACTGCACACGCATCCAATAGACACGCCAGTCAGCATTAACCAGAGACCCCACTCGGGAGAAAATGGGTCATGCTGTTGACGGTGGAATTTGGACCAACAGAAAACTGTTGTGAATGTAAAGCAGAGAAGCATTGAATCGAGGAGAATGAAACGGCTTATGGTGGTGTACGAGTTCTCGCAAAGAACAGCCAGAGTGACAAACCAGACGGTTGGCCTCCTGAAGTTCAGTTCTTTCGCAGTGAAGTAGGCCAAAGGTACGCAGACAGCACCAAACGCAGAGTTGAAGAGGCGCATAAAGGTATAGTTCAGCTCCTCAGGGTACGTCTCGCCCGATTTGAACTCGAACGATCCGTTGTATCCTGCCAGGTATCCCGAAAGACCGACGAGCATCTTGCCAAGGGGAGGGTGGACATCGAAGTAGAACTCGCGCTTGAGATAATGAGAACCAAACTTGCCGAAGCTATCTTTAAGTCAGAATGCGCCCGCGGTGGCGTATGGTTTGCTACTTACTGAGCTTCATCCCAGGTGACGATTGGCGAAAGGCCAATCTTGTACATGCGCGTAAAGAAAGCGAGTGCGGTGAAGATGAGCGGAGCCCAGATGAACTCGTACTCATCGAGGAAAGCAAGAAGGTTAAATGGCTGGAACTCGTTAGTTGTGCCGTTTTCCTGTCTCCCATATCTCTGGTTGTATGTACCTTCTCCTTTGACTTCTCTTTGATCTGGGCCTCTTTCGCAACGGGTGATGCTGTCTGGCCAGCTACGTTTCTCCTCCGTAGCTCCTCCGCCTGCGCATCATTGCCAGTTGTGCGCACCGTCGCCATATTGGTAGAGAACACCAGATTGTGTCCACAGTCTGGCTATGTTCACGTAAGGTAGATAACGTCGAGAAAGGATCTGTGGCTGATACAAGTTCAGCGTTGAAAGCGAGGGGTGCGTAGCGCGAGGAGCACTTGCTGCCGGGATCAGGCTGTCTTACAAGCACTCGTTAATGTCTGCTGCTAGAGCACAATGGACTTAAGAAAAGAAGAAGAAGAAATCTGTAGGAATTGCAAACATGAGAAATGCTCACGGCGAAGAGCAACGTCTGACGGCCCCTGCGGTGCGGTTGGGAAGATCAATTGCTAGGGATCCCAATTTAGATTTCTATGGTTTGGGGGAGCTGTATTCGCGCTAGTCCCGCGCAGCTGTAGGGGGAAGCTTACTGAACACTTGTCCTCACGTGAAAGCTGACGTACTCGTGTTCGTGTTCGTGCTCATGTTCATGTTCGTGTTCATTTTCATGCTCATGTGTAAAGATGCATTGGGATCCGTGATCGGATGAAACTGAAAAGCTGGTTTGTTATGTTGTAATAAAGCTATGTAAACTAAACATATCCCGAGTGTCGAGCTATACATTGTGTCAAACAACCGGTAGATCACCTTAGTGTGCAGGACAGGATACCATGTTACCAGAGCAACTTTTGTTGACAATCAAATCGCCGTCTTAATATCGTTCATACCAATGCAATGCTAAGGGCCTTTGAGCTTCCACCTCTAGGAAATGCTTTACTCCTTCTATCGACCAAAACTTACACGCCGAGCAGTTACGCTCATGGATATCAAATCAAGTCGCTTGCAGCAGAGACCAGAGTATGCAAAAATGTCCAGGAAATGCCAATCAGTAATATGTTGCAAACGTCTAATCCTCGTCCTGGCCAACGCGCTTGTACTTTCCACCCGTGCTGTCGTTATCCCCCTTGCTTCTCTTGACGATGTTGGAGATCCAGCCACCGACGCCATCTCCATTCTCGGACTTGGGAGGTGATCTGCCGTTCTCGAGGTCAGGTGGTTCGATGGTGAGGCCAGGGATGGCAGCTTCGGTAGTGAGACTTGGTCCATCACGCTCACGACCACGACCTTCGCGACCGCTGCCGCTGAATAGAGACTCGGCCTCTGCCCGCTGCTGCGGCGTGGCTGCTTGCGTCGTGGCATCTCCAAACAGAGAGTTCATATCTTCAAGACGAATATTGGCGGTCTCGGGGTAAATAAAATAGACTGCATGTGATTAGCAAACCATGTATTGCACGACTGTGGGAACCAGCACTTACCAATGACGAAACTGACAGCACAGAAGAACGCATGGATGAGGTACAAGCGCCACTGAATGTGCTCTTGCAGAATAGGCGTCACTTCACCGACCAACCAGTTGAAGGCCCAGTTGGTTGCTGTACTCAAACTGGCACCCTTTGCACGAATGCTGAGAGGCAGAATCTCCGGTGGGTAAAGCCACGGGATGGGACCCCATGAGTACCCAAATGCCGCATTGTATATCATCACGAAGATGACAACCATGTTCGGAGTCCAGCTCGCCTGAAGGAAGATAAAGTATGAGATAGCAGAGAGCGATATGACCATCATCAGAGCTCCAGAGAGCAAAATCTTCCGACGTCCCAAGGTATCTACAATGTACCACGGCGGGATTGTAGAAAGAAGGTACGTAATCGCGTTGATGCCGGTCATAAGGATGGCCTGACGACCATACCAGCCGGCTTCCTCGAAGACCAGAGGTGCATAGTACGAGATGACGTTGATGCCATTGAGTTGCGCAAGGGCTTGGGCGGACATGGCGATAAAGACACGCTTGTAGTAGCGTTTGAACATGTCCGTATATGAGCGTTCACCTTCTTGTCGCTGGAGCAGCACGTTCATCTTGATTTCTCGATATTCATCGCGCGCTTTGGGGTTGTGGATGTCACCCTTTCCATACAAGTTAGCGATGACTACGATTCCCTCCTCATCATGATCGTTGTCTAGAAGCCATCTGCCAGTTGTCAGTACGTTTCGTCTGCAGGATAAAGTGCTACAAACCGTGGCGATTCGCAAATGAGCAAACTGCCCAAAGCCAGCAAAGTGCCCATGACGCATTGCATGAACAATGGGATTCTCCACGCATAGTCACTCTTGATGTAACTGCAGAAGTAGTCGACCCAGACACTACAAGCATACCCAGCGATGTTGCCAGTGAATTCGATGCAACCCATCTTTCCACGGTTGTGGGGTGGTGATATCTCAGACTGATACACGGGCACAATTGTGGACAGTGTTCCCACACCGAGACCAGCGATGATTCTCCCCAGAAGCATCATGGGCATGCCATTGGCGAACGTCTGGAGGGCGCCACCAAGGACAAAGATAGCGGAGCCGTAGAGAATGGTCTTGCGTCGTCCGAGAACATCGCCAATGCGTCCTACCACAAGTGAAGAGATGAATGCACCAACTTCCAGAATAGCTACCATGCTACCTAGTTCGACAGCTGTTGGCTGGTTGAAGTAGTCCTTGAAGTAGATACCCCTGTAGGCACATATCAGACATGATCCATTACGTAGGGATGCAGGGCGCTGTACGTGATAATACCTGACATGACTCCCTGGTCATAGCCAAACAAGAACACGCCTAACGAGACGAACACACTGGTAAAGTAACTATCCAACGTTAGTGCAAACATCTGCTTGCAGCTGTGCAGCTCTACTCACATGAGCTTCTTCCCATGCAGCCCGTGAATACGGGAGGGCCCATCGTTGGGCGCCATGATCTGAGCAAGTATTCTCTCTGCCTTGCTGATGGTACGAGGTCCAGGGTCTGGTATCTCGATATCCTCGAGTCTGAGGAGGTGGTGACCCTTCTCGTGGAGGCTGTCCTGCGATGCAAAGCGTGCACGCTTCTGCTGTCGACGAGATGAGAGAGAGTGACCTTCCAAGCGGATAGCGAGGGGATCTTCCTGGTCAGCAAGTTGGTCGACGAGGTCGCCGGTGTCACTCCAGAGCGAGAGGTCGTCAGAGTGTGAGGAAGGTGTGTCGAAAGAGGACCGCGCGCTATCCTTATCGTTGTCGAGCAGATAAGCAGAATCGCCGTCACGGGGACGTGAAGACGAACTCAAGTTATGGAGAGGGATATTCGCAGGTCTCCGACTGCTGCCCGAGTTGAAAGGAATGGTGAAGGTTGCAGGCTGAGGGAGCAGCCGACTCCAATGCAGTGGATCTGGAGGAGGGTCGAGAGGCGGTCGCGAGTGACGTGCAGGCGACAGGTGTTAGGTGGACCTAGGGCTTAAGCGGTCAAGGGCGGTCACATTGGACGGCAGTGGGACTGAAAAGAGCACGATACGGCTTCGTGATCAAGAAAACGTACGCTACCCTGTCGGCTTGAGCCCTGAATACTGCTGTTCCTGTGGACTTGGCGGTCCCTTTACCACTCGGTCCGGGCTGAACCGGGAGATAGTTACAAGCAGCCTGCTGTTGGCCAGGCTGTTGGGGTGGCCTGCTGTATAATGATGTGGGGATGCAGGTTATCAGGAATGCACATCGACTTAAGATTGCAGGTCTTTATCTCGCAATGATCGCTCACTGTGCCTGACGGTTATTGGGACTTGATCATGCAGCTTCAGACTCTGCAAAGGATTGCCAATCCACCAGTCCAGCGTCAGCCTCGAGAAAGCTCTATCTCAGCTTGCACATCGTTCTGTACTCGCTGATCTCGGCTAATAGCGGTCGACAAAACCTGCCCGGGTTCTCCAGACATGCATGGCAGACACACCAGGATCCAACAAGCTCAGAGTCAGCGAACCCCAACCTCAAATACGCTTTCCACAAACCCTGGATCAGCTACAGTAATGAGGAACACCCACGTGTGAAAGCCGCGTGCTGAGTGTTTCGTGAGTGCGGATTTCCAAGCACTGCTGGCTCTCACGAGTGAAACATAGTGCAGATGTCCCCTCCATGTGCAGACAGATATCCTCTTCATGCAACCTCAGACGAGAAGAGAAGGCTTTGTTGACAGATCCAAGGAACTTTCTTTGGATGCTTTTACCAGAACAGACATGTGAAAGCACAATCGCAGCACTGCTTGGGTAGCTCGACAGAAGATGGCGGGTTGGCGGCTGGCTGGCGTGTTGGCTGGCGATCCTCGATGCACAAATGCGAATGCCGTGCGTCCTTACGTGCAGCCACTAGACTATCTACGAGGCCACTGCTGGATGATACTGACGAAACTGGCAACACTGAACCAATCACTGCATCAAACAAGTAAACTCGGGACCTTTCAAGAAAAGAGCGCACCAACGCTGATGATGTGCCCACTTACAATCTCAACCATGTTTGTTGCCATGGAGCCGTTGTGCAAGCAAGCCGGTTGTAAGGTGTTGCTCTGCCGCCAGACACTCTCCGCAGGAGCGCTGATCCACTTGAAACAGACTAGTGCTGTACTTCCTAGGCCTGTGATTGGCTACATGTCTAATTACCAGTCTACTCGGCCCGTTGTTGCCTCGTTTGTCTTTGTGTCATGAATCGTGATGGAGAATGAGAGGCTTGAAAGAGGTTGTACTGCTCCAACGATAGAACTGTTCGTACTTCAAACAATCCGTTATATAATGAAAAGCTGCAATTCATAAACAATACTACGGATCTCGACAAAGCGGTGTTGCAGCGGCCTGCATCCCTGACCTGGTTACCTCCCACCTTAGCTCCTGGAACAAGTTTCGCAGCCGAAGCTCCAGCCACCGTGAACCAGCAGCACATCATCTCTCACGACCCGCACCGTTCCTCCACAATTCACTCTCGCTACCTTGGCCCTGTCAGGACTATCAACTCCACTCATTGCCTCATTATCACTCTGCAATACCAAAGGACAATCGCTACCTCTAATAGTCTCTATCGAACCCGAGGCTGCGCTGCACTGTAGCCAGTCATGTCGAGGTATGGAAAGTTTGACGACTTCTGTCGCGACACAGGTAATAGCTGGTCGACACTGCCAGGTAAGAACACCAAGTGGTACTCTACTATTGTATTGCATTGCATACTGACTGTTATAGTATGCTATGTATGTTGCGACCAGCCCTCCCCCCTGACCTGACGTATCGTTCGCGCATGACGCTAACCGCGATATCACCACAGCTCTTCAGTCAAGCGCCTACAAGGAACGGTGGAGGGTGGAGTGGAGGCTGCACACTCCAAGGCTTCTCTGTTGGTGGTGACAATAGACTGCGCAACTTGGGTCAGTAGAATGTATATGTGAGTAATCGGACCCAGACTGACGATTCCAGGGTCGATAATACTATGCGGCATCGCAATCGTCGCCGCATTCTTCCTGCTATGGAGATCCGAGAGAAAGAAAGCTGCGGTCGGGCGGAGGTGCGCGACTTGTTCATGCTCAGGATTAACAGGTCACTGACTGTTAACAGGGAAATGCAACTCTTCCTCCTTGGCTACATAATCGTTTCCGTCTGCGAAATCTTCACTATTGGTGGCTTTCCTTTAAACGACTCTGTGCGCTTGGTATGTTGGCTGTTGCTGGCAGTGAAGGTGTGTAAGCTGACTGTCGTATAGGCTTTCGTGGCCGTACACATCGCGGCTATTGTCGCGACATCTTGGATCCTTATGCTTAACGGCTTGGTCGGCTACCAATTCCTAGATGACGGCACGCCTATATCGGTCGGCCTGCTGCTAATTTCTGCAATTATCATCTTCGTCGGAACAGGCTATATTGCTCTTGACACTGGCTTCAGTTGGACCGGTTATTGGGATGATACCCTTAGCGGAGAGAATCAGGCCTACGCCTTGTACACTCTCTACCAGCTCGTGCCCCTTTTCTTCTTAGTTGTATTCTTCTGCTTAGAGGCATGTCTTGTCCTTCGCGTTCTCGGGGAACGCAAACCAATGCGTACGCAGTCGATAACCAAAAGTCTGACCACTGCTGACATGATACCCAGTCTACCTACTTGCTGCAGCTCTTCTCTTTGCCATTGGCCAAGTCTTCCAATACGTTATCAGCGTACACATCTGCACAGGCACGTCTGGCAAGATTAACGGTGGCCTATTCGAGACCCTATTCACGCTTCTATCAGTCGTTATGATCTGGATCTTCTGGTCAAGTATCACTGAGGACGACTGGCCGATGCCAACAGTTGCCGGCGTGGGCTCGTACAACTAATGAACAGGGAGGACATTTGGAGGACGTACAAGATATGGCGTCATGTTTTATGATTTTTCTAGCATAGCGTATACCATTTTGGGATCATTGGACGCATTACGTGTCATGCTGCTAGTTCACGATATACGGATAATTTTTGCTGAAAGAGGGGAGCAGTTTTATGTAGTTATACTATATTCACATGCGAAACGTGACAACGCGTTGCTACGTCACGTGCTTGCTCTTGTAAAACGCGGGTGTTGGATCAACCGTTGAAGCTTCATAAAGCTTCCACACGACAGGAATCTGTCATTCCATGGTGAGATTTCGGCTGAGCTTACGTCACATCAAAGATGCGCCGCCCAACTTAACCTTAGCGACCTCTTTCCAATATTCTATAAACAATAGCCAACGACGTCAACTTCACTTTCTCCACCTGTCGCGCATCTGTTTTCGCCACAGCACATCCCACAGGCCTCCTTCAACATCCATATAACAGCTCGAATACGCAACACGGGACTGCCAGTTACTTCACCGCGCACATCGACGTAAACGTGCTTCCCCACGGCACCGCATGCGGCTCCTGCCTCAATTCTCATTAAACTCACCCACAAGCGCACAAGCAGGCCATGGCCGATTCAGACTATTCTTACGATGGCGACGAGGTTTCCGGCGACGAATATGTGGGCTCTCGAGCTAGCTCGAGCAGGCCAGCACAGCCAGCAGGTGATAGAAGGCAACCCGGAAATGAGGCTGCCCCAAAACCGGCGCGTAAGGCATGGGAGACGGAATACTCGCGGACAGTTGAGAAGACGATAACGCCCGTCAACAATGAGGACATGGGTCAGAGTGTGCAGGAGCGAGAGGAGGAACGGAAGCGTAAAAGGCTACGCAAGGACACAAAACCCTTTCAAAGAGGTATAATACGGCATGTTGTTCTGGTACTGGATCTATCAGAAGCTATGATGGAGAAAGACATGCGGCCGAATCGCTTCTACGCGATGGTCAACTATGCACAAGATTACGTCCGAGAATTCTTTGAGCAGAACCCCATTTCTCAGATGAGCGTCCTCGGCATGCACGACGGCATATGTATACGAGTCTCCGAGCTCTCTGGCAATCCAGTAGAGCATGTAGCAGCAATCTTGGGCCTACGCAGCAAAGAGACAGGAAAGGAGCCGAAGGGCGCACCCAGTCTCCAGAACGCCCTCGAGCTAGCCCGTGCAACGCTGTACCACACTCCGAGCCACGGCACCAGAGAAGTCATTGTAGTTTTCGGCTCTCTCCTCTCCCTTGACCCGGGGGACATTCACCAAACAATCAAATCGTGTGTACGTGATCACATAAGAGTGAGCATAATAGGTATGGGTGCACGTCTCAAGGTCTGCCAAGAAATCGTTTCACGCACAAATGCTGGAGACGAGAGTGAATACACAATCGCAACGGATCAGGAGATGCTTAAAGAGCTTCTTATTGCTACTACCACACCGCCTGTCATTCGCTCAAACAATGCCTCTACACTAGCACAACCAGAGAAGGGCGCTGCGTTGATGATGATGGGGTTTCCATCCCGGGTCGTTGAAGATGTGCCCACGATATGCGCATGTCACGGTAATCTCACTTTGGGCGGCTATACATGTTCACGGTGCAGTGCGAAAGTGTGCTCGCTACCCATCACATGCCCTAGCTGTCAACTTACACTTCTCCTCTCGACACACTTAGCGCGCAGCTACCACCATCTTTTCCCTCTACGGAATTGGGCTACTGTGTCTTGGCAACGTGCACGCGAGAAAGACTCAAGAGACTGCGTGGGTTGCCTGACCACCTTCCCTAAAATACCATCAAAGCAAGAGTTGGCTGCTAGAGCACTGAAGAAGGAAAGGCACCCGACAACAGGGAGCATAGTGAACGGGCATGCAGAAAGGGACAACCGGGAAGATGATGATGAGAATGGGGAGCAGAAAGCGAGCGAGAGTGCGAGATATGAGTGTCGGTCTTGCGGGAGTCATTTCTGCATTGATTGTGACATGTTTTGCCATATGGTACTACATAATTGCCCGGGTTGTCTGAGCAGGTTGGATCCTGGGGCGATTGCAGCGACAGAAGGAAGTAATGGGGACGTGACTATGAGTGGGTAAGCAGTGATCACCAAACACAAAGGGGAATGAACACTCTCTGCAACACGACCTAGGCTACAGCTTCCATGAGTTTGGTTGCCCTTTCCCGCTTCGTTGTCTGCAACAGCCAACTACGACCACGTTCCTCACTACCTCTTCTCTGCTGCAAACATATCTTCTAGGACAATTCTGCCAACGATTTGTACGATAGGAGAGATGTGCAACCTGCTAATATCTATTCCATCATGGTCGCGTTGTTAGCAAGGCGACTAATGAGATATGCAATCGAGAGTTATCTAAACAAATATTCACAAGATTCGTAAGATACGCCCGCTGAGCATTAAGCCACTACTGGGGCCTGACATCGACCATTCATATGTCAGGAAACAAAAAAAGCATGGAAAAAAGAATTTCGTCTGCAGGAATATCAAAGACTTTCAGAGAAGCCATACACGTATCCAGAAAATCAGGCTTTTGCTTCATCTGAGCTGACTCCACGCGTACCATACGGCACCATTCGTTCCCAAAATACAATCACAGTGGTATCATGGACTCTCACAAGTATTCAACAATTTCACCGCCAAAAGTGGAGAAATTGTGGATTTTCGGCGTTGCACCCGCGTGAAGCATTAGTATCAGTGCGAGCTCGTGAATTCTGCAAATCGAGGAATAAAAGGGTTAAAAATATGTACCAGCCGCTCTCATTGGGGTAGGGAAGCCCCTGGGCTGGCACAGGAGCAATATCAAATGAGTGCCACGACCAATTTCGGCTTCAACAGCAACAAGCGCATCTGTTACGAGCACAGTTTCAGGACAACCTGATATTTGATATTAATCCCTGCGCTGACAATACGATGGTATGGCGAGATACTGGACCATAATTGCGCCTGTGACGTGACGGACGTCAAGGTATCTCGCAGCATTGACAGGCAGATTGGCCGTGCCACAACCGTGGCTGCACTTGAAACAGACATGCCGACTCGATTTATCGCTATTCTATCTGCGAGATTGTACCAAAGATTTTGCATGCAGTAGCTCTCCTACCAACCAGCAGCACGTCTTGGACTAAAGCATATGACTTTTGGAGATTGACTATTTGATCTGGTACAATATTTCCTCCTCTCAGAGCAGCAATCTGGCCCAGATAGTGCCGTCAATATCAAAAGCCTTCGGCGTAGAGAGCTTTCTTGCTTCATCTGTGGAACATTCAGGCCAGGCAGAATAATCGATACACTGCAATTTTGAATGAGTTAGTTGAAGGGTTTCGAATACGCACCGAGACCGGGCTTAGTGGCACTTCTGTTCACTCTGGTTGAGCTTATCCTACGCCCTTCTGTACTCACCTTCAATGTGTTCTGCAGGTGTCAGGTGCTTTCCCATCACTTGCAAAAAGAGGTCGTGTTGTGCTTGTGCATAAGAGAATGATACAGACAGAAACACAAGTAGTCACCTGCCTGGCTACTAACCTGTTGGCGGGTTACTGACACAGGCCTGGATGAACGGGAAGACTTGCTTTCAACATTCCAAGCACTTCATTCTATAAATTAAGTAAATTTGCTGTCTATACGTCTTGTCTTGACATTCATCATAACCATGACAGATGCAACCTGGTGACTTTCGAGGTGGCCCGGCTTGGATTTTTGCTCAATCTCGTATAAAGGTATGGAAGTTGAGAGCGCAATAGGGCGTGTACGTCGTAGAAGGAGCACTCCATAGTTGTGCGGAGCTCCTCTCCAAGTGCCGGCGACCCCACCAGCAGAACCGGTGTGGGGCAAGAGCTTTCCCCACACAACGTATCAACGACATGCACATAAGGATGCTCCCCCCGATCAACTGTTTCTGATGTTCGTTCACTCTGCATTTACTCGTTTCCGCTCGCATATTGCTTGTGTAGTCCCAAAAGCAACTTTCAGAACATTTCAATCACAACAATCGTTCTTTCCGCTAACGGTATCGAGACTTCAAGCTATGGCAGCATTCTCGCATCTGATCCGATTCGAAGCTGATGATGGAAAGATATATTATGGCGACTTGAGGAAAGAGACACCAACAAAAGAAATCGTAGGGAATGAAGTCGAGCTGCTGGAGGGTGACATAAAGAGCGGATTCCGCAAAAAGGGCAGCACAGCCAAAATTTCGAAGCTACTATGTCCATTGCCAACAACAAACATCATTCTTTGCGTAGGGCTAAACTACAGAAAACATGCTGAGGAGTGTAATGTATATCTCGGTTCCTACCTGCCACTTCATTCGTTCTTGCTGACAATCCAAGCTTGCAATCCCATCTAACCCAGCAATCTTCATGAAGCCCAGCGACGCCCTAGCTGGACCTCTCGATGATATCCCAATCCACAAGGACTGCCAAAGTGATCTTGATTACGAAGGTGAACTCACCATCATCATTGGAAAAGACTGCAAGAACGCGACCAAGGACAACTGGCAAGACTATGTCCTCGGCTACACAGTCGGAAATGATGTCAGCGCACGGAACTTCCAACTCCCCGCATCCGTCTCTGGTGGACAATTTGGCTACGCCAAATCGTTCGACAAGTTCGCGCCTATTGGGCCGTGCATTGCTAGTAAAGATGTAGTTGGGGATCCACAGAAGCTGAAGTACTGGACGAAGGTCAATGGAGAAAAAAGGCAGGAGACGGGGACGGATGATATGATTTTCACCGTAGGTGAGATCATTCAACATCTCAGTAGGGGTACAACCCTGAGGGCCGGGACTGCTATTTTGACTGGCACACCGAGTGGCGTTGGATTGTTTATGGAGCCAAAGGGATTCGTGAAGGATGGAGATGAAGTGGAGATTTATGTTGAGGGTATCGGGAGCATCATCAACAGAATGAAGTTCGAGTAAAGTTAGAAGGGAAGGTATACGGATTGTAAGTGGCAGGCTCGCTGCTTCCGCTATCAGTCTTAGTTGACAAAAATGCAGAATCAACTACAAACACAATGTATGATGAGGTCTTCTGCGAATTGACCCTGAAATTTGCTAGGCTTACAATACTTGCCAGAACTCCCCTGGGGTTGATAGATGTATGTAGGCCTACTGATGCTATGCTGCGATATCGTGCTTTCCATATCTTGGGTCTGCTTGCCTTCAGGCTCGATAATGGGTGGAAGTTACATCGTGCATCACTTACCGTTTCAATCGGCGATGCATCTTTCCTTGGTAAACACCTCGAAGTCTATTATTTCCTGCACCGCTGACATACCGTATTCGACATTTATTCTTCCGGTTTCTACCACACTCGTTTCCAAAACTGCATGAGATAACCATACACCTGCTCAATCGCATCTATCTTGATCACGATATGGTCCTCAAACGGCAGAGACCTGCTGCTGACCTGCCTACACAAGCAAGGGATGCTAGAGTTTCCATTATGAGAAAGAAACAAAATAAGCGACCATCTCCTCTGAGCCAGGAAGTGGAAGCCTCGAGTAGTTCCCAAGATGGTTCAGTTGTTGCCATAATGGACGACATCGTATCTGACGCGGAAGTGGATGACGAAAATGCTGAAGCCATAGACCGCTATCAAGAGCTTAAAGTTGCCAAAACCGAGGAAGAAGAAATTGAGCGATTCAACAGGCAACAGGCGAGAGCGCGCACGAAATCTGAGGCTATCCACAACGAGGACTTGCACCGTATACGCTTAAGAATGATGCGAAAACGTAAGGCCGCGCGTGAGGCAGAGCGGAAGGCTGCTCAGGCATGTGAGTCTGCAAAAGCGTCACCACTTAATGCCGACTGGGCGATAAATAAAGAAGCATGCAACCAGGAAAGGAGCGAAGGCAAGGAAGAGATGCTTGGAGTAGCAGGAGAATCAGTATCAGTTTCAGCCGCACCACTCTCCGTCCTCCAGGCTTCAGACATTCAGAAGAAGTTCAGGCTGCGTCTCATTCCCGGAGATCAGATTGCGTCCTCTGCTGCAGAGCTCTCTGACTCCAAGCAGACAGAGCCGGAAGTACTATCGGATGCCGATGGAAAGCAATATCTTCTATCTTCCACTACCTGGCGCAATCCGAAGAGACAACGGGGCACGCCCAACGTCGACCAAAGTCGTATCGAGACGCAATTCATCCTAAAAGATGAGTTCATTGACGACGTCAATACGATGCTTGACTTTATAGCTGGCTGGCCAATGGAACAATTCACAGATATCAGGCGTTCCTTCGTAAAAGACAGAGACAACCAAGACAAAAAGATCGAGTTTGTTGATCGGGGTAGACAGAATTGGGCAATCCGTCTTCTGAAGCCAGACAAGCATGAGCCAAATCATGGTCCTGATGATGAATACAGTCGTGACGACTTACCGAAAGATTGTCGTGAAATTGGTTGCATCAAGGGGTGTCCACGTAGGGTATCCATGCAGGAGAAAATAAACGAACTGAAGAAGTTCCGGGAAGTTCAGAACAAGAAACACCCTCTGGACACCTTGAGTGAAGCCCTCAACTTGGCTGGTCCATCATTTGGAGTACTTCCTGACGTATCCGATATGCCACCACCATCTCACACAGACCAAAGTGAGGTATTTCACGGATTCCCTGAACTTGAAATGACAAATACGAGATCTTCGTCCACGCTAAACACTCTCACATCTGCGCAAGAGCCGCCCAAGACTCCACGAATGAAGAGTCGTGATTTGCCTGATACAGACTCACATGCGGATCGTCTGCACCAAGCTGAACACGACAATGCAAATTTGAGAGACCAAGTCAGACAGCTCCAGATGATGATGATAGAGATGAGGGCCCAGCTTCTGAGTAGTGGCTTCGCTGTACCAGAGAGAGTGACTGAGTGGATACAACATAACCACAATGAACCAAGCACTGTGTGCAACGCCTCTGAGGCCACTCGGAAAGATTCTGTACTCGACGAGTTAGACTCTGGGCCCCTTGGTGGAAAGTTGGTATACAGAGAGAAAACACCTACCGGTCCAAACTCTGTAAGGGCTGAAGCACTCGGATTAACCACTAAGTTTGAAAAACAATGCAAGATTCCAGAGCTTATGGACGAGAAATTTCTCAGAAAACCTCGAGAAAAGTACTATGCAAAAAGGGTACCGCCAAAGCATGGCCCAGAGAGCGATTTGGGGAGAGGAGAGAAATTTAACCCGTCACCGCTCAAGCTCTCGAAGCAGCCTCCCAGCAATTCTGCCGATCTGTCGGCCCTAGCAAGTACTGAAAAGATCAGGTCCCGTCCGCAGTACGAATGCAACCCTGAAGCCTACTGGAAATGGCAAGCGGCGAAGGCAGAGCTAATGTCCCGGGAGCGCGACCGAAGGAAGACTGAGAACATACCAACAATTGTACCCAACGAAGGCGCAATGACTCACCTCATAAGAGGGTTTCCTATAGAGACACCCACCTTGCATAAGCAAACTGATGAGAAAGACTTCCCCGAAATGGATTTTGTCTTGCAGTTTAAGGATTTCATTGCTGCACACAAGCTGTCAGAAAGTAGCCTGATGTTCAACGACTCACCTCGACCAGCGGACATCAAGGACAATGTGCCGCTGTACAACGATAAGCCCCTGCCGCTTTATGATGGATCTGCCGACGTTTCTTGTACCAGCTCTCCAGGTTCAGCACTACAATCGCCAAGACAAACGGGATGGGATAATGACATCTCGGTTTGGGAACCTGATGAGCGACCTGTGATTCCTGCGGCGCCTCATATTCGCGATGATATGGAGCTGGATAGTGACATTCCGGTATGGGACCCCGAGGACGAGCTTGTGTGGAACACAAGTAGCACCTCGCATGAGAAGTCTTCGCAGTGTGCGTCTGATGCTTATCTGCAGCATGTTAGACGTTTGACACATGGACTGAAAGCGCAAAAGGACACACGTGTAGACCCTCTACCTGCTGGAGGAAATGCAGGAAGTGAATCCACATACGAGCTTAATGACCTGGTTGGTCGAAGGGGGTAAAGAAAGAATAGGGAGAGCGAGCAAAGTAAGGAGCTCCAGTCTAGGTTACCTAGAAACTTAAGCACAAATCTCCAGCGTAAGAGAAGCAGTGTATCGCGATACTAGAGCGTTACCAATAATAACGAAAACTGAACAACAACTCCCCAGCCATCCCTGGAGTTTTCAACACCTCGTGAGCTCACTTTGATTGATCTTCAACCTCTTCGATCCCCTCTTGCCTTTCCCTTTTCTCCCTCTCCCCAACGTCATAGTACTTGAATCCTTTCCTTCCTTATGTGGTTCTCCCAATGATGTATCTGTATGTTCATCCGTCTGGCAATCACAAATACCGTTTTCATCGCAGGAATAGTGTCTGGACGATGCCACTTTTAGGAACTATCTGGCATTGTTTGCCTCATTCTGTTCGCTTTGCTCTCTTGACTTTGGGTCCAGACAAGATGCACCTGCCATCCAGCATCTAAGCGTCGCAGCCTTACCAGTGTGGTACGGCATGGTGACTATGTTTGCATGGCAGGGGCCAGCGCCATTTACCGATATCGGGTGCGTGAGCGTGCGGTATCAAACTCCAAAACATCTGTTGTCTCAACGCGTGTGCTGTTCTTCCTCGTCAAGCCTGCAGAAAGGTAAAGATGCACGCGCAGATATGTGAACGCAGCCTCAATCTGTCACGCTTCCAGTCAGGATCCTTGTTAGAGGATGCCTTTGAATAGTTGTTTCTTGCATCCATCATCCTTCAGGTACAGTTTAGACGCATCGAGTATTAAGAACGGAGGCCTGCTTAGAGTCAACTCTGATCCAGATGCTTGAGAGTCATGTCTGCGTCAAGATACCCTTGTTCGTCTATACCAACCGGTTCTTTCTATACCTGCTGCAAGTAATTATTGTGTCATATCCATCTCGTCCAGACCGTTCTCTACTGAGAGCCTCAGCCACTAGGCGTACTTGGATCTCCTACCAACGGCACAGTCGTGAACAAAACATAGCATTTCAAGCTTCTCCACTGGAAAAAATTGTACAAGCTCTCGGGCTTCCATTACACATCAAACTCGAGTATGCCGAATCTGGCGGTCACGCTAGAACCGTGCTTCTCTATGTGCAATTAATCTTGCAATCACCGAGTATTCTCCCAAAAAATGTTAGGCGATGGAGCTTTGGTGTGGGTGAACTTGGCCAAGGAAGCAAGAAAATAGAATAAAGACGTCTGACTCGAAGGTAACAAAGATTCGAGCTCTTTCTAATATTTCCAGGAATTATTGCAACTCCTCGAACCCGGAATTCAGACACCATTGCGGAGGTTTGCAGCCTCTCAGCGTAGTTTACGGCCAGTGGAGAATGACGTTGCTTACGGACGTAGGACAGAGATATCGATAAGATCAGAGTATGGCCTGTAATTTGGGGGTTCGATCGATCGTTCATTGATTCCATAAGGGCGAGAGAGTTGTTGTCTGCGTTCCTACTCGGTTGCAAATCTTCATTTCCGTGCACATAGTTCAGTAGAGAGCCAAGGGAGCTGCCGTAGCTGGGTTGCTGTGAAGCATTCTTCGTACAATAGCCTTCGAGCAGTCATTTGTAATGCTTGTGACATAGCATTGACTTGTTTTGCAAGACCTGATAGAAAGGAACTGGTGAAGATGCAATGAGACCAGAGCAAACTCGATATCATGTGACCGTGCCGCCTTAATGCAGCAGTAACGACTGGAAACCGACTGTCGATCTGGTAAGACCGCTCATGCTGCCTTCGTCTCTTTCCTGATAGTGATACCTGAAATGCTTTTCTTACCATCCGTTTACGCTGATGAGAGCATCTAGGTGCATTTTTCAGTAAAGATGACGTCCTCAACACTGTTTCATGATGTTTCGAATCTAGAAGGCATCCTGGCTCTTCCTCATCCGCTTGAATGTAAACGCATCTACATGTTCCAAAACGATTAACACATCCTGGATGATGCACGTTGGGAATTTGGAGATCAAAGTCGGTCTGATAAGTGTCATAAATGATTCTTGGTCATGAAAGGAGTATGCACCCTTCTAACCAAAGCAAGGAGCGGGTTCGTGAGTTTCCGTGAAAGCAAGTGGTAGGCTAGCACAATTAGAGTGGTGGCAGTAGCAAGTGCAGCTCATCTCGCTTCCAGAAGTTGGTCGGCGTTTTGGGCGCCGAGCAATCGAAACACCATTTCGCTGTCCTTGAAGCACAACCCCACTTGTGCATGTGCACGATACTCCCTAATAAAGGTACTTTGATCGCCTACCACAGGCACGACCTCACGCTCACACATCTCTCACAACAACATGTCGTCGTACCTTAATAATCTCCTTACCAGCACTACGTCACGGTACACGAATCTACGGCGGCAACTGCTCTCAGACGAGAATGATGGTGATACAGAAGAAGATTCACACATTTCTCGAGTCCTTCGCGCATACTACATAGAAAAAGGTCGTCCGTTCCCGCAATGGCTGCCACCCGATCCACGAGCCCCACAGCCGCAGCCAACACAGCAGTTTGCATCCTCAGCCGGGCGACAGCAAGTCCAGACGCAGCCTATGGGACGTGGAGGAGGCTTAAGTGATCTCTGGGATAACCCGGCGCCACAGCAACAAGCACAGGAGCCTTTATCGCTCCGCCGCGGAGCAGGGGCCAGAGGAGGGGGAGCAAAACCGCTCCAGGGCCGTATGGGCAGCTCCTTGACACCAGAACCGCAGGCTCAAGGCAGACCATTGCCGAGTCAAAGAGCTGGGAGCTACCAGAGCTCATTGGCAACAGGAGGACGCCCGAGCACCGACCCTTCACCACCACCAAGCGCAGGATCAGGTACAACAGCACAAGAGAGGCTCAAGCAGCGATTGTGGGGATCAGGGAGGTCAACAAGCCCGGCGCAAAGCACATCATCTGTTGGATCGGGGCCGCCAGCAAGAGGTTCGTACGAACGACCTGCCCCAGGTGGACGACCACCCTACTCGGACGAGCGTAGCTACTCAGCCGGCAGTAGCGGTGGAAGGCAGCAAGCCTCGTCTGGAGATTATGATCCATATTCGACTGCAAACTATGGCGCTGGAGCCGGCGCGCCACAGCGCGTTCCGCCTGGAGGAGGTCGCGTCGGTCTGCCGAGCGGACCACGCATGCGTTAACATTTTTTGCATATACAGCATTGGCGTATCTGGAGTTGTATGGCATTCAAGGGCTTGGATATTGCATAGCCTGCGACTTAGCAGCATGGCGTTTGGGGTTACTGCGAAACAAACAACTTCTTTACGCTGCATACACGTAGCTAGCAATATACGAAATATGCCAGGAATTGCAAGCTTCTCTCACGTTAGAATGCTCAAAATTTCATTGAAGAAGCATATAACTTGCTTGCACGCGTCCCCCCGCCGCGTGCGCCACACAGCAACGTCATGTCCCGCTGACTGGCTGTGGAGCTTACTGCTACCTACTAGCAGCCGCAGCCGCTTCATATGCTCTTGCTTTATGAGCTGTGTCATATCTGGATTATTGCACTTTTACTATTGGAATAATCTTGTGAATACTCTCCCAACGTTACACACTCACAAACCCGCCGTTGCTGCAGCCCATTTGCCCCGCCATGGCCTCTCCGGCGCCACCGAGCCCACCCTCGCCGTCTGCATCGTTCTATGACATGAGCGACGATGAGGAGGGCGAATACAACACGATAAAACACACCGAGAGTGGAAAAGGCGTAAAGTTACTATACACTAAGAGCAAAGTGCGTTGGCTACATATTTTGTGGCATGTAGCGTAATAACTGACCCAGCATCCGTAGGTATATGTCCACCCCTCACCCTCTGCTAAAGACAATATACCAGGCTTCATAGCACTCGTACAACAGAAGTCGCCAAAGAACACAAATGATACACGCCCAAGCTCATCATCATCTGCAAAAACCATCAGCGCGTCCTCGCTACTTCTTGCTTGGATACCAGAGTCCGGCCTGGGAGATGCCTACGATACGTATGTGAAGGTCGACCTCTCAGATTCATCTTCTCCTCCTAAGACCTCATACCTTGTCCCTCCGCCGCCAACCACCTCTTCACATACAGTCGTACCTGGTTATGCATTTGCCATACCCGTAAGCGAGATATATTCCCTGCTAGTAAGACCACCGAGCCTGGGATGGTGGTTTGGCAGTGTCGTGGTGAACACACGTGCAGGTGACAGCTTTCCTGCGCTCTTCTTCCACGACAGTGAATGCCAGTCCACTATCTTACAGAGAAAGAAGCTTGCAAAGGAGACCTTCGATCCCTTCGGAGATGGCGGTGGCATGTTCTGGGGCGGCGACGAGGTTTTGAGGTGGCTGAAGAGATATGTGACGGTCGAGCGATCCGGCGCCGACCCCAGCATATACCTCATAGAACCTAGCGAAGAAGACAAGCAGGCGTTTGGTAAGAATGCGCCAGGATCAGCGAAAAAAGACAAAGCTGGAGAAGCCTCTTCCGCACAGACACCAGGCAAGCGGGATGGAGGCATGGACCCTGTTACGAAGGCGCTGAAAGAGGCAAAATGGAACTTCCTCGAGAAGCTCAGCCAAGTTACAACCTTTACGAGAAGAACTGCGCAAGCTGTAGCCGACAACCCCAAAATGCCGCCTCAGGTTAGGCGCTTGATCCAGAATCCTGAAGTGCAGACACTGCAAGATGAGTTTGACAGTGCACGCATATATCTGGCTAGGTGGGCTATGGGCATTGCCGAACAAAGTGAACGAGAACGGAATCAGAGGATATGGACAGCGAAGGATGTTTTGGCAATGGAGCAGGGCGACCTCGGCGATTTCGAGATCCTCGATATGGACAAGATGACTATGGCAGATCGAAGGAAGCCAGTGACGTTGAAGGAGTGGAAAGGCTTTTTTGACAGCACTGGCCGACTGCAGCTGACACCAGACGAGGTTAAGGAACGAATATTTCACGGTGGTCTGCATCCGGACGATGGTGTACGGAAAGATGCGTGGCTTTTTCTCCTAGGCGTCTATGATTGGGAAAGCAATGAAGAAGAGCGTCGTGCCAACCTCAACAGCCGCCGGGATGAGTACATTCGACTAAAGGGTGCATGGTGGGAGAGAATGGTCGACGGCCACCAGACCGAAGAGCAGGCAGAGTGGTGGAAGGAGCAGAAGAATCGGATAGGTTTGTTCACCTAATTTTGCCTCAAAACCCATGGAGTCTGGCTGACTTGTACCCATTTGATGGGGTGCGTTCAACAGAGAAGGATGTGCATCGAACAGATCGTACCATTCCAATCTTCGAAGGAGAGGACATCCCTCATCCTGACCCCGACTCGCCTTTCGCTGAAGTTGGCACCAACGTGCATCTGGAGCAGATGAAGGACATGTTATTGACTTACAATGAGTATAATAAGGACCTCGGCTACGTTCAGGGTATGAGTGATCTGCTTGCACCAATCTACGCAGTCATGCAGGACGATGCGATCGCATTCTGGGGCTTTGTTGGCTTTATGGACCGAATGGTATGTTCACAATATCAGGGTACAATGCAGACTGACGACCTATAGGAGCGGAATTTTCTTCGCGACCAATCCGGTATGCGCAAGCAGCTTATGACACTTGACCACCTAGTCCAGCTCATGGATCCTAAGCTCTACCTCCATCTCCAGTCGGCTGACTCAACGAATTTCTTTTTCTTCTTCCGCATGCTGCTTGTTTGGTACAAGCGTGAGTTTGAGTGGGCAGACGTCTTGCGACTGTGGGAGTCGTTGTGGACCGACTACTACAGCAGCAACTTCCATATCTTCATTGCACTCGCAATCCTGGAGAAGCACAGAGACGTCATACTCGCGCATCTAAAGCACTTTGATGAGGTGCTCAAGTACGGTAAGTCATCAACTTGCGCTTGCATGAAGCAGTATCACTGATTACACAACAGTAAATGAACTCTCCGGAACCATGGACTTGGAATCGACACTTGTCCGCGCTGAGTCACTCTTCCGCAGGTTCCAAAGGACGGTTGAGACGGTTGACAAAAAGGATAACTTTCCTTCTGTTCCGCAGGCGAGGCAGAGGAAACAGACAGCTGTTGTAGCTTCAGGGCCAGGTTCCATGCCCAAGCTTCCAGATTTGAATACACAAGCTTCATCGTCTGGAACGGACAATGGCAAGCAAGTTATCACTGACGAGAGTGCAGGGGCAAAAGTCATCAGCCCTGAGCTACGGGGTTTGTTGAGTAGAAAGGTGGAAGTCCTTGGTAAAGAAGGGGTCAAGAATGGCGCCGGTATTGGGTCGTGAGGCCCTGCACTGACAATCAGTTTGCATCAGAATGTTCGGCGTTTGAGTTGGCTGTGAATCTCGATACAGCTTCGGCGTTCAGGTACTGGTCACGCAACTGTTCCGTTCGTGTTAGCGGCCAGTAGGTTTGCTCTTTCCTCTTCTCCACTTTTGGCATTTGATAGAAACAACGACATCTTGTTCACATCCCTCTCTTCACAACTCTGTCTTATCGCCTCCGCTGGCTGTCCTCTCATATTGAATTTCATCCAGCATTCATGTCTGTCGTTGCTTCTACGCACATGTCCTGTGAAGCGTGTTGCACCAGACATCTGCTCTTCACGTTGATTTTGCCACCGTAACAGCTGTGCTGGACATACCATCCATCACCTTCCTTCACCTCACGTAACGGTGCCCCATGGAATATATCAAGCGCTTCCTCGACCAACATTCCACGTTGCCGCCACGCCGACCACCTTTACGCTCGAATTCCCAACCACCCCTACAGCGTCCCCAAAAGTCACATCCGGCCAAATCACATCCGCCCGGTCAAGGCCTCTCGTTGTCACAAAACGTGCAGCCCGACACCGATCGTGACGGCCAACATCACCACCGCCATTGCCGGCGCAAGCACCGTCACAGCCATCGCAATATGTCACCTCTTTCAGGGCCTTGGTGTCGCGATCTCGCTTCACTCAAAAAATCCATCTCGTCAATCCCCTCCGATAAAAAATCAACCTTCACGTCCGCCTCGAACGACACAATCGACATCTTTTGCGATACTGAAGCAGTGCACGTCTGGGAGACAGACAGTGATATCGATAGTCTGTTACAGCTGACCAGTGTCCTGGCAAAGCTATGTGATCTCGGCGTACGGGACTCCAAAGATGCTGTCAAGGGTCTCAAGGGTGGCATGGTCGTTATTGCAGAAGACAGTAGGGGGAGAGATCACTTTGGAAGACTGTGTGAGTTGATCGAATACCTCACCAGCGAGACGGGGCACAAACACCTCGAGGGAACGGTATGCGCGTACGCCAGTACAAGCATTGTAGTGGTGCGAGGGTGGAACTACCATTCTAACGCTAACAGTAGCAGCGACCACAACGTGGAAAGGGTAGTTAAGCGTGTAAGCACGACACTTGAACGAGCACTGTCGGCGACAAAAACTCGAAAGATAGTCTGGCACCATGCATCGGTTGTCAATACGTTGCTATCTTTCATCAATACCACAACATCCTCCTTACGCAACGCTATCGTAGGGATAAGTGTTACGGATTCACTACTCCTGACAACGAGCATTGAACCATCCCCAGCAGGCAGACGCAATACAGTGCCGGACCTTGAGCGGCTGCAATCATATGCTAAGAAGTTAAGCATTCCAGTCCTTTTCCTCGACAGCAGCACCCAAAGTATCACAAGCTCGAACCTAGGAACGTACATGTACTTCTTTGCGTACTACATCCATACTTTTCTGCCCTCCTCGCTGACACGACCTCATCTGCACGCGGCACAAGATGAGCTTGTGACCTTCGCATTCCGACTTAGGGGTGCAAGCGAAAGACGCTATGGCTCAGACGTCGTGTGTGTTGTGAAGAAGCACCTTGATCCACGTAGTAAAACATGGGCGCATCGGTGCATCGACCCGCGGAGTTACGGGAAGAGGGATTGCGAGGCCGCAGGCAAGGAAAGAGTAGTTCATCACTCCGTCCAACTTGCAGATGCACCATTCTCTCCCTTCAAGAGCAAGGAGAGCGGCGGTATTGCAGCATTCGCGCGTCTCGCTGTCGGCCCAGCAAGTCCTGCAGCAGCAGCAAAAGAAGTCTTCATAGCGGCACCCATCGAGATCGCCTTCAGCACGTCTCGCCTGCGTGTGAGCCATTCAAGCGCTTTCCACATCCTGTTGCCGGAACAAGAGGTCACCGAAGAGAAGGTGACGAATCGTATTCAGGGGTTAATGATGGGCGTTCTAGAGCGTGTACGTCAGGAGCAAGGCAATCCCACTTTCGGCCCAAGTGAAAGACAGATGTGGAAAGACGTGGTCAAGGCATGCTCATGGGCGTTGAAAGGCTGCGAAGGCAAAATGCCCGACAAGATTGCTGAAAAGGTCAAGTTCGTACAGGAGAAACTTACAAAAGGCACATGGGGTTATGTGGTGGGGGCGCCAGGCAACGAGACAAAAGCAGTAGTTGCGGGTGATGACTCGGGGGCCGCGAGTGCGAATGCAGCAGCTCATGCCGCTTTCCCTAGCGAGAGTGCTCAGAGTGCCTATGCGCAGGGTTATGGACAGATGGGTGCCGTTGGATATGCGGGTCACGGACAGCAGGGCATGATGAATCTGCCTGTCCGCTCACCTGCAAACTACTTTCCACCCCAGGCATATGCACAAGACCAACAACAGGGCGGGCAGACAGGCACGGATCCATCGGTGTATCAGCAAGGCCACGCAAATGGGTACGGACACAGTGTACCGCCGCCTGAGTATGGATATACGACGCCGCAGACAGGATACGCGCAGGTTAGAAGGCAGTGGTAATGGACGATCTTGCTGACATGTTTCTTTGGTGTGCATATCTCTCTATGGTTGCGGAAATAAAGATAAGCGGTGTATGCATTGAACTGTTCAATATTTGAGTTTTGTTTTGTAGATGATATGGTTCTTTCCAATGGCGAGGGTGCTGTCTTGTGCAATAGAAATATTCATGTGATGTCGAGGGAAGCGTTGACGATGACGTTGCCGCCTCGGACCCTTACAGCCCATCGTTTGAACATTTACGCGACGCGACGCGTTTGTTCCCCTCCACCAGCTTTCACAATGCGCTTCAAGGCGCAGATACAGAATGTTTCCACTTTCACAAGTACAACCTCGCCCTTTGAAAATGCTGCACAGACAACTCAAGTCATACAGAGCTCACTGCATCTCTCAACTCGCTCGGTCCGCTCGCGTGGGTGAAACTCAGCGAGGAACAAGTATGCTTTACCATCATACCTGAACAAGGCACACAGGTCTGGGCGTGAGTCGACGCGTCTTCTCATATGTCTACAGCCTTTCTGACGCGTTATAGTGTTCTTTCCATTGTAAGCGCATAATTCTAATTGCCTCGACCTATCACCTAACCACCACTTAGGATGCTATCTTCGAGACAATATCTGTGCAGTCTGCTGCAAACAATGTTATCAACCTTGAAGTTCCCCTCGCTTCGCTCAATCGAGCCCTCAAGTCTGCCTTGAACGCAACTTCTGCGCAAATACGCCTTACGAAAAAGGATAATATGCCTATGCTGGCCCTTACCATCATCACTACCACCTCCTCGAATACGTACAGTGCTTTCCCTAGTGCGGGCTCAAACAATGACGATGGTTTCGATGCACCTTTCGACAACGCTTTCGGAGGCAGTCGCGAAACCATTATTACGCAGGAGATCCCTGTGCGAGTCCTTGCGCCAGATACAGTAGCTGGTCTGCACGAGCCTCAGACCCGAGAACCCGATGTACACATCATTTTACCGCCTCTCATGCAGCTGAAGGGTATTAGTGATAGGTTCACAAAGCTAGCGCTTGCGGATATAAAGTCGGGATCAGGTACAACAGCGTCAAGGACAAGGCTCGAGATTGCAGCGAACATGCACGGCTGCCTTAAGATGAGCATCAAGACAGATGCGATGAGCATATCATCCGTTTGGACAGACCTCAGTAACCCGGAATTAGACCCTGCGCAGATAGCAGGAGGCGAGAGTGGACTTGCTGAGCACCCCAGTACACGCATGAAGCAGTTGGGCTCTGCTGATGGACGTAGTGAAGAGGGATGGGCAACTGTCAGGATCGATGGCCGCGACTGGGGTAAAGTGATGAGTGTGGGAAGGCTTGGTGGGAGAGTGATTGCCTGTAAGTACACTGCCACATACCAATTTACCCGGTCCATTTACAGGGCTGCTAACATTTGACAGGTTTCTGCCATGAGCATGCTCTGATCCTCTATGTATACTTGCCAAACGATAGTGGCGACGATGAGTCCGTCTTGACAGTAAGACTCACGGCCTTCCACAAGTATGCACGCACTAACAACTTTGCAGTACTATGTCAGTTCTTATAGCGTATAATCAGGGACTAGAATCCTTATGAACGGCCGGTGATTTCGATACGAATTTGCGCAAGATTTCGCTCCATACGAAGAAGGAAAATGATCTTTTTTGCCATTTTCGGTCGCAGAACGATCCTAGTGAGTAGGTTAGGCGGCCACTGGAAGGAAGCCTGAGACTATGCGGGCACCTGGAGAAGTCCCTGCATCCCGCTTTGTTCAATCGCATGCCTTTCGATACTTTGCGTACTTGAGATTTGAGCAGTTAACAACCATCCCCGTTACGCGCATACATGCATTGACATCGAACCCTGCTACCGCACCGGGCTCAGCGATTCCCTCTCCAACTTGAAAACAACATATCCGCAACGACTTCATCCATCACAAGCTTACCGACTGAGGTCGTCTGGCATGTTATGACATTCATTCCACCCGACCTGCGCTTCAACTTTGCATGCACATGTGAACGGCCTGCAGGCTGCTTTAGCATGTCTCAAGCTTCACGGCGAAGCGTACAGCAAGTAATGAGTCGCATCTGGTATTGACCCTACTGCCACCCCAACACTACTCCGTAGAACTTTTGCAGGAGCTGATCTACTCGCCTGGCATGTTCGCTCGACTGAGATTTGGTATGGTCGCATAAGCTGGGTAGACTGGGAAACTGTTGATTCGAACACTGGTATTCGCCCGAGAATAAATTAGACGTTGATGATGTGTCCTGGGGGAACGATGAAGGATATTCCAAGTATCCTAGTGCCTTGAGCGATCAATTTGATGTGAAGCTTCAAGAAGCCTGCGCACAATGTGATGATGGTCTTGATGGTGTTTGAAAGCCGCTTTCTATCACATCTTGCCCGCTCCTACGAAATAGTAAGGTCACCCAGCTGCGCCACCCGACGCTTGAGTGGCTGAAGAGAGGCGTTCAACCAGGCACTGGCCACCGGGGCTCTATAGCATCCGTTCTATTGCTGTCGGCGCTTATTCACGTACATGAAGGTCAGCACAGCGTATTCATATTCCAGATGGAGAGAGAGCATACTGATGCATACGTACTCCACCTTACTCCGCCTGTCCAGCCTTCGGTTGATATACTGGAATGGTCTCAAACCATCACTAATAGACACAACGGATTATACCTCTCCCGTGCTGATGGCCCCATGATGCTCCACCGTGTAGCGCGTTTCCCTCAACAGCTGCAGTGACATGCTCCGTGACTTCCGGGCCAAGCTACGTCAGGCTCCCATTGCACTCAAGTCCCCCACGTTCCGCGGCAGCACCAACAGCAGCTTGGGCTCACTTTACGAGGCCGACACGCCAGCCCATGATCTCTGCTCGTCTCAAAGCGATTCTCTTGCCAACTTGAGGCTATATGGTCCACTCAAGAACTGAAGTCCATGGCTACAGATGCAATGGGTATCACAACGAGAGGCTGAGTAAGGCGCGGAGGCCCAAGATTGTGGCCGTCAATGTCAAAGGTGTAGAGGCTGGCTGATTCTATTGTATTGGTGCGGCAGATGGAGATGTAGAAGACCACCTCTATGATACTGCATGTGATGGGACTGGGGCCTGTGAGGTGGTGGTCGGGTATGAATAGCAGTACGAGTTCTTTGTCAAGCAGTTCTATGAAGAAGCGTTCCCCCAAACGCTAGGGACATTGGTGCTCTGGGCGATCCGAAAGAAGGATACTATATGAGCGGGAGCAAAGGCAGATTCCTGAACCGAAGACGCGGTTATACGGGCCGTTGGATCCAGACGCTTAGGCGATGCAAGCGACAATCATCAAGGTGACGGGATAGCGAGGGTGTACTACCCACATCTCAAAACAATCCATCTGGACAAAGATCGAGACGGTACAGAACGGCTGTAGAGCTGACGTATCACCCCACCCGCCGACAAAATTTGCTTCAAGCGCCTCATCGAAGTTTGCAGGAACGCTGGCGTAGATGTCCACACCCTCACCAACCGGGTTTCGACTTGGCACGAGATCGAATCTCCTGCGGCACCCTTCAAATACGATCTGCAGATGGGGCCCTGGCGGGAACGTAAAAATGAGGTCGAGGATTGGTTGCTAGACGTCTACAAGGGAGTGAGGAATGTGGAAAGTGTGGGAGGTGTGGGGTGTACTTGATGAGGTATAGTGAGGAGTTGTGGAGATCCTTGTGTGATCGAGGGCAAGGTAGACGCTAAGAGAGTATTTGCAGGCGAGCCAGGCATATGGACGTCAAGTTATCTTCGAAAGTTGGTCTTGCCTTCCCATACCCAGCGTACGATTCCCATTCTCATTTTTGAAAGAGAAATCGTTGATTTCGCAGGCGTTGGCTTTGTTTTGTCTGAAACTAAAGCTCTTCGAGCTCTATACTTTGCTCCGCTGTGCGGCTGAAGGGCGGAATTCATAAAACCATGAATACAACACATCTGCAAAGGCGAATACTTTTGTGTCAAGACGATCGTCAGGCCCTGACAGTGGCCTTCTTCTGAGATTGCGCGTGGCTTCATCGGCCGCTTCTTTTCACCACTTTTGCTGCCGAACTACATAAACAACCAACGACATGTGATGTGCGTCTCTCTAGTGCGACCCCCAAAAAATTAACTTCTATCAGAAGCTTAGACATTTACCTATCTGAGCCGAGACCGTCCTCTAGTAAAATTCTGCCTTCTAATACCATGTTGATCCCTGTGCTCGAAAGACGAGGTTTGCTATGCAACTGGACGCACCCTCTCATATTATTTGCCCTTATGCATCCAATCCGCTGAGTGAACATAACTTGGGCGACAGAAACCAGTCCGCTATGATTGAAGGCGCCATCTTCGGTCTTGTCCGGGATCACGAGACATTTTACTTCTAAGCTTCGATTGAACTGATTGAATTAATTTTCGTCCAAAGTACAAGGGCTTGGCCCTCGTGCTGCCTCCCTGGGGAGCATAAAGGATGTACCTAGCTATGGATTGATAGTAGTACACCACCACCATAGAAGAAATTTTTTGTGTAGTATACAAGCATTAGCTTTTTGGAGCAAAAGCTTCTTCGCCAATCGATCGGTTTCTCAAGAGTCATTGCTTTCGAATGCTATGGAATTATTTGCCGTCTTACCCGGCTACTCGACAAACAAGTCTACGCCTAAACCACGCCCATGCTGCCCTTTCTCTATCAGTCCCCTTCATTCAAAGGGTTGACTGGCGGCATCGTTGCTTGAGCACCGACTGCATTATTAAACACAATTGCGGCCATAGTATGCAAACCAGCTATTCCTTCATAATCGGTAGCAGCGCATAGTTGGTGTCCTCGAGCTTGCTTGACAAGATTGCATCAACTGCATCATTTCCCATTCTTTCTTTTTGTAGTCCAAAGCAACCCAACAAAATGGCAGTGTTTCTGCACCATGTGCTACCTTCCCAGTTTCCAAAAGTAACAGATCAGCAGTTCGGGTCTCTCCCAGTAAATCTGTAATATTTGATGGCAATCTATCTGGAAAGAAAACAACAGATTCGAAGTAAGTCAAGACTGAAACAAGATGTATGAGAAGAAAAAGCGGCGCCTTGCATACCGATCGACCTAAGACTAGGATGTCTGAACCCCTCGAGCTCTTTAACTTTTTACATGCCTGTAGTAATTCGAAATTGGAAAGACAAACCCATTTTTTGGGAAGTGCGGGTGTCAGGCTGTTCTCTTCACAACTGGGCTGCCTTGGAAATTTTGAGCGTCTACCGAGAGAGGTGGGTGTTCTTCCACAGGGCTTTCTCTTAGAGCCAACCGAGCTACATCTTTCGTTTCCTTTCACATTTTCTCGCAAATGGAGGGACTTCAAGTTAGTACGGAAGGAGGCCACATCTTTAGTCGTCAGTTCGCAGTTGAGTGCGTTTCACGCATGTCGTGTTGTATTACCACTGCTCTTCACCAAGAGTTGCAATGGCTGCTCTGTTCCTGCAAGATGGAGGACTTGACTCAAGTTCGAGAGAGCTAACGATTGTGCAAAACGTCTGCTCGCATTGAGCGAAATCAGAACAGCGATGAAAGCAGCAACATATTCTATTTCAACATCACACGTTTGTGTGCAAAGGAATCGTGCATGTGGAGCTTGCAGTGCGCAAAAGATACGCTTCTACGCTGGAACACTGCTATGGTGATCAACGAGGCAATAAGCTGCAAATGCTCCCTGTACGGTTGCAGGAGCACTGTCGGCGAATCATGAACTTGCAATTCACAGGCTGCTCGTACTCGTTCGCCCATAATTGCTCGTTGCGAGATGCAGCTGTCATTCCCAATACTGTTGCTCAAAAGATGGGCCCTGGCAACGGCCAACCTGAAAGAATTCCTAGCTTTTTCTGTGGTACACTTGCTATCATAGTGGATTGAAAGGAAAGAAGAGAACATTGGCAATCGTATTGCCTGCAAAGTGGGCGGCAGCTCTGATGCTGAATTGGATGCTGCAGGATGGTCCAGTCGGTAAGCAACCTGTCGTCGTGAATGCTCGGAATTATCAGGGCGCGAAGCAGACAGTTGACCTTCCATTCTGGTGCCGGCTGAATGACATTCTTAGTGCATCATCTGAAGTTTCAAGAGGTAATCATGGCGGTGAATGTGGGGTCCTCTAAACTTCCGGGTCAAATTCGTTGAATCCAATCTCGAGCACCCCAGATGCACAATCTGGCCTGCTGGGCGCTTCACAGGGACACTCAAATTCTGCTCACGGCCGGAACGCTGTCGCCAAGCTGCGCACAAAAAAAACGCATTCTTCAAGCCGAGCTCGGGAGGAATCGTAGCTGGGCGGAAACGCTTGGCAGGTTACTGCAGGTGCAATGCAGGCGTACAGTAACATCTGGGCAGTGGCGGGGGAGCCAACGTACCTCGTGTAGCGTATGGCGGGGAGACGCAAAACGAACCTCACCAAGGGAAAATCAATAATGGGTGGCTTGAAAAGGAGATGCGTTGCGCAAGGAATCATCCGCATCAAGGCTCGTGTCCGTGGAGCTGCTTGGCAGGTAGGATGAGTTGCTTATGGCATTAAGACAGCTGGCACACTGTGCAGTGAGATGTCTGGGCAGAGTTGCCAGCGGGCAACTGACAGCAACGGGCGGGGCGCTACAGTCAAGACTTTTTCCGTCGTACAGAAGACGTTGCGACGCTCTTTGTCAAAAATCCAGAGAATTGCGTGGCAGCGAGATGACAATCCTAAAGAATGTTGTTGATTACGTACGTTCTGAACGAGAAATGAGGCCAAACGGGGCCACCAATCAGCGTCCAGACATAGTCTAGATGAGGCTAGTGCACATCTTCGAAGAGCTGATTGCATGAAAGTCGCCCCGAGCGGGTCCAACCGCGGAGCGATGCAGAGCCGCTTAATGCGTTCGCGCTTAATTCGATGCAGCAGGTGAAGATTCGTCGACCTGCAGGTGCACCCAGCCTCATTCTGTAAGTTTTGTGGTTCTGCTACGGCTCACGATAGACGCAAAGAAGGCTGGCAGTGGAGTCCCGGTCCTTTTCGAAACTGTGACGTCGATCTCTTTGCACTATCCTGGAGGACGGGGGTGGAGCTCTCTCGGCGCCAAGCGGATCACCACATTTCTTCAATGCGCGGTTGTTCACGGGTCCATATGAGCGACGATGATGTGCAACAAGCACAAAGATCGGTGCTTGGCTGTGACAGTTGTATGCCTCAGGTAGCGTCTGAGACGTCGGTACACGTTGGTCAATATTCGTTGCGCAAGATGTTGCTTGAGCGTGTATGCTGCGTAGGCAGTAGTGGTAGCTTTGGGTATACAAATGAATGGACCACGTTGGTGGTCGAGTCGCACAAGAGACAACTTGCACATCATTCACCTCCAATCTGTCTCCAGACTGGCCATGACGCCCAGGACGAACACGTTGAGCAGCTTGACATTGCTCTTGCCTGCTGTTGGGCACAGGGACACTCGAGGCGTTTTCGTGATCCTTGCTCGGTCCAACGCAGTTTCAGATGAAGTTGGTCTCGACGCCTGGGAGAAAGTACGCGAGAGGTTGGGGACGAAACATTCGAGGTTGCAAGCAAATACCACTACTGCCCAGTTCTTTACCTGGCGTTTTGTGAAACACAATCGTGGTGGTTGGCATCGTTTTCGTCATCCAGGGTTGGCGGAATTAAACTGTGCGTCAAAGTTCTGTCAGGGTCCAAGATTGAGACATAGACACGTAAAGCTTTGTGCAAGTTGGACCTGCAGGACGAGTCTGGAGAAGAGAGGCGGGAGACCGCATCTTGCGTCAACTCGCGGAGAAACTGGATCAAGCGGTACGGTTAGCAATGGTCTACAGGTGTGGGTACAAACCAATATCCGAAGCACGCGGACATCTATCCCCAAATACTATCGTTAGGCGCTCCACCTGGTCGATAATGCAGGCACAAAATAATTCATTGTCCTTTGTCTAAGAGAATTGGCATTGTGACTGTAGAAAACTTGTATCGTGAGGTTGTACTTGATGAAACATGCCGCAGGATTCTTCAGACGAAACAATAGTTATCCAAACACAAATCCAGGCTGCGGTAAGTGGCGCCTGAGGCTGGATATGAACATGGTGCGGCGGCAACGGTGGACGGTCCGACACCGGGAGAAGTTCGCGATTCAGTACTTGACAACACCACGAGGGAAGTTCGCCGAGGCAAAATGGCAATTCGATGGAGTCTTGAAGATACGCAATCTTTATTCCCGAGCTCGATACGGCGGTGAGCCAACTCAAATCAAGCTGCCGGTGAAGCATCGGCAGTCGTGCCTGGTGGGTCAACTAATATCAAGTCACGTGCACACTCTGGGTCTGCTATCGCGACTTCCACATTTGGGATGCCTTCCATGAAAAGTGTAAATCCAGACAGCCTGGCACGTATGGGCGACCTAGGACAACGCAGCAGTATCCGAAGTTGGAGACCCTGCGTTTAATGAGTCTCCAGTGTTCATTGATGGCACGCGCTTGCGCTACATCTGGGATGCGTTATCTTATTACAATAATATTCTCTGTAATTGGAAGCGCTGTTGCCCTAGGCAACTCGGCACTCTGGCCACGCTGATTCGGCCGACGATGGGTCGTCTAATCATCGGTCAGACGAACTCGACACTTTCTTCCCTAACAAGAATCCTTGAGCGTACTGGTCTGGCAAATCGCCTGCGGCCCCGGTCAGTCTCGGTGCTTCTGAAGCAGAGGCCGTCACTGTCGGCGCGGGGGTGGACGCAGGCTTGCGATGCAAACAGTCGCTCCTGTAAGCAAGCCTGATCGCTGTAGTGCATGGAGCTCTGGAGAAGGCTCGGATAACGCCCCCCCAGTGAGTGGCTGCGTGGGCCTGCCAGCATGCAATCGCTTGCGCAGGGAAGCAGCAAATGGGGCCGCCGAAGTGCACTAGAAACAAAAATTATGAAAAACGCTCATCGCGTGGGGAATAATCGTTGAGGCTCTGCGGAATTGCTTTCTCGTGCGAGCCAGCAACAGAGGTCGAAAATGCCTCGCCGGTGCATATCGCCATCAGACGCGCCTGCAGAGTAAGCAGGGCTCAAGACACGCCGCAGACGTTCACGCTGCAAGCCAAAGCTTACCCTCTTGGCTGCAGAAGCTTGGTGCATTGGGGGGGGGGGGGGGGGGGGGAGTTTAATCAGGCGGTCGTCCTATTCCACAGTTATCTCTAAAAAACACAAAAACAGGTCGAAGTAAGATTAAAAAAAAACCAATACAACAA